>APFE031303301.1:165545-184198 GCA_000404065.3 Pinus taeda | reverse complement strand
ACAGGGGGTTTGAGGGGTACTCGTAACCCCACTTTATGGGGTCCGGGGCAGCGCCCCGGAAAATTTTGGTTTTGGACCTATGTTAGGTTGGGCGGACCCACCTATGGTTTTGTGCATGATTTTCGCACATGTTTTTTCGACGCGATTGTTTTCGGTCCATGGTTTTGGACGCGATGGTTTTTGGTCCGTGGTATTGGATGCTTCAGCATGTATAAATATGTATTGTAACATTGAAAGGAAAATAATGAAAAATCAAGTTGGTAGTCTCGGTTTTGGGATCCAGTGGGAAATCTCTGTGTATACGTGTTTTATGTGTTATGCTCTCACATTTTTATTTTCCCTGTGATTTAGAATTTGTATGCAGGTAATTTGTGTACGGGGTTAAAACCTACACCTCTAACCCCCCGACTTCGTACATGGGGTTAGTCATGGAAGGAATATAACACACATCCAAAAACATGTATAAGTATAGGTAGTGGTACTGGTATAGGTACAGGTAGTGGTACATATGTGGTTGCAAAGGATGTGGACAATATTCTCACGAAAAATGGATTGGTTAGATTTAGGAACAAGATATATGTGCCAGACAATAGTGAGATAAAGAATATGATCTTGAGGGATTTTCATGAAAAACCATATTTAGGTCACCCAAGCTATCAAAAGACATTTACCACAGTGAAGAAGTTTTATTATTAGCCAAATCTAAAGAAGGATGTAGAAACGTTTGTGGCTAGGTGCTTGAATTGTCAGCAAGTGAAGGTAGAGTGTAAACATCCAGGTGGACTTCTATAGCCAATTTTGATTCTAGAGTGGAAATGGGAAGTCATTTCCATGGACTTTATCATAGGTTTTTCGAGGATAGTGAGACAACATGATTCCATCATGGTCATTGTGGACAGGTTGAAAAGGGTAGTGCATTTAATTCTAGTGAAGTCTACGTTCTCAGTGAATGATGTAGCATAGGTCTTCACCAAGGATGTGGTGAGATTGCATGGGGTTCCAATGAAGATTATGTCAGACATGGATGAAAATTTCACTTCCATGTTTTGGAAGGAGTTGTTTGCAGGTTTGGGCACATAGTTGGCCTTCAGTACAACTTATCATCCATAGACAGATTGACACACTGAGAGGGTCAAAAAAATATTGGAGGACATGTTGAGGATGTACGTGATCAATTAGTAGTGAAAGTGGGAAGAGTATCTTCCACTGATAGAGTTCTTTTACAACAATGGGTACCAAGAATCCTTGAAGCTAAGTCTGTTTGAGGAATTGTATGGGCAGAGTTGTAATATTCCCATCAGTTGGAGTGATCCAATTAATAGGGTGTTGGTTGGACCAGACATGTTGGCAGATATGGAGCGGGAAATGAATGTAATCAAGAAGAATAAAAAGGCATCACGGGATAGGTAGAAGAGCTATGCATATTGGAACAGGTTGTTCAAGGTGTTCTCAGTTGGGGAACAGGTGTACTTGCGCATCAAACCAAAGAAGATCTCTTTGCAATTTGGATCATGTGCCAAGATGGTACCATGGTTTTGTAGACCTTTCAGGATCATTGAGAGGATTGGGCTAGTAGCCTATTGAATTACACTTCCTCTAAGAGTGAAATTCCATGGTTTTTTCAATGTGTCATTGCTTAAGAAGTATGTTAAAGATGTTGATCATATGATTGACTAGTTTGTATTACAAGCAAAGCCATATGGATAATTCCAATCGTAGCCTCAGTGTATATTGAAAAGAAGTTGGTCATGCTCTAGAAACGAGAAATTGAGGATTTTAAAGTGTAGTGGAAGCACTTTCAGCCCGATGAAGCCACATGGGAGATGGTGGATCATATGTGGGTTATGTATCCTTCCTTACTCGTTGGTTGAGCAAATGTTTTGGTATATGTTTTTGGCACATGTTTTGGTGATGTTTGGTATATGTACATATGTATGTGTATGTAAATACCACCATGACCTATGTTATAAAGCTCCAATAAGTAGTATGGGTGTCATGCTATTATGTTGTTATGTTGTCATGTTGGTTTTCTTGCCAGCAGGGCGATCATTGTAAATACTACATCGAGCTATGTTATAAAGCTCCATGGGACATATGTTTTATTTTCAGTAGCTTTATTGAGGTATAGTTTTTATTATGGCTAAGGAAATTGGTAAAGGAAATTACTAAGGCTTTGGAAAGGCAAAATGGAAATGTTTGGCACATTTATTTATGAAACAATGGAAATTAGGAGAAAATAAAGGCCTAATTGATAAATAGGCTTCTGAGAATCAGTTGGTACCCTTTGTTAGTTTAGTTTTGGAGATATCTCATTATCCTCTCTCTCTCTCTCTCTCTCTCTCTCTCACACACACACACACACTTGGACACTTAGAGTTTTCTTGGAGCACTTTGGCGTTGGATCAAGAAAGGCAAAGAAGGCAATAGGAAGCAAGGAGTAAGCAAGGAAGAGTAGGATTAAGTAGCTATAGTGGTATTCTTTGTAGGTATCGATTTCCATGTCTATTTCCCTTACTAGATTTGGCATGAATGGTATTGCATGTGGTTATTTTTTGTTATGGCATGGGTCTTTCCAGGTGTGATAGTGTTTTCCAACTAACCTTGCCATTTCCAGATAGCCATGGTGTGAGGGGGTTGTCATGTTTTTAGTTGATCTGGATTTCCAAATGAATTTGAAGTTGAGTGAGGTGGATTTGTGAATAATAGAATACATGACCTAGTAACCCTTGAACCAAACAGTGCATTGTGGTAAAGCTAAATTTTGTGTTGTCTCGGTGGGCCTAGGAATCCTCGAGTAGTGAATGATGGGATATACAGTAAAGTCTTGAAGTGGTTGCTCTCCATGAGGCCTAGTAATCCTAGGATGAGATATGCGGTAAAGTTGAGAGAGTGGGTCTCAATTTAGGGCCTAGTGATCCGGTGTGGACTGTGGTAAATCTTAAGAGACTAGAAGACATGAAAATTCCTCATGGTGTAGGTAGAGAAATCCAGTGGCATCCATGCTTGTTTGGCCTAGTGATCTGGTGGAGGTCATGGTAAATCCTGTTATGACATGTTCATTGTTTCTCCTAGTGATATGAGATGGATTACGATAAAGCCTGATTTCTATTAATGAGGGTGAGGTTGTTTAGCCTTGGGATTCCCTACTTGGTTCGTTTGTTTTGAGTCCCACATTCATGCTTGGAATATGGCACGAGGGTGAATGGAGGAAGAGAGAATTAGCTCATCCATTCTATGGTCAGGTGGAACAGGTAGTCCCATCCCGAGTTGGCTTTTGCATTTATTAATAAGAGGTTCTTTCCTTGATATCTTATGTGTAAATGTATTGGTGTATATGTGGATTTTATGGCTGATGTATCCTTGATAATTTTGTTATTATTATGTTGGCTATAAGCATGTTTTATGAAAATGATGATGTATGGCTCTCCTCATGTTTATATTTGTAAATGAATGAATAATGTATCTATGACCTAATAGATGATAATTTAGCTAATGATATAAGGGAACAATGATTCTTAGTGATTCTCAGATAAGTGTGAGACCCCTATGCTAAGATAGGTTGTTTAAATCTGTAGATTACATACTTGTGACATGTTTGAAAAAATGCCTGTCATGGCTAGTGGTCGTCTATAAAATTCTTTATTAAATAAATTTCATGTGTATCATTGTGATTTTGTAATCTTTCATTCCTGGAAGTTTCATTGAGTTTTGGGAAGTGACCTGGGCTCTGGGGCTGAAAAAGTGGCCCAAATTGCGGAGACACATGCACAACACTGGGAAGAAAATTCCTTGGATGCATGCATACACATGTTATGGGAGTGTCTAGAGACTCTTGGATGCATGCATGCCCATATCAAGGTAGCATCTGAGGTTTTAGTGGTCTAAAAATTCAGTTGGTCTTAGGGGCTCGTTACCTGAGTGGTTGGTTAGGCTCCTGGGAGTCCTGTTGCTAACGTGGAGGGTCTGTGTGGTATGTTTCCATTGATTCCACTTCCTTAAGGTCACCTAGGAGTTTAAATCTCATTATAGTGGCCTCTCATCACATATTTTCCTTGGTTGGCCAGTTATTTCGATAGATGTAGGATGAGGGTGTTACATGTTGGACTATTCATGATTTCCCAGGAGTTGGTATTTTTTCAAGTAAGATAAAATATTTACATATTTACACTCATAATTTATTTTCATCCCATATTTCATACTTACACTGTTTATACTATTATTTTGATGTTATTAACATTACTTATTGAATTGTATGGCTTCAAACAAAGGGGATTTTTGCATTTTCAAGATGTGCAAAACAATTTCAAGGGAGTTACTCTAAAGATCTACATAATTTTATTTATTCGAACAACAGGGTTTTTCTACCACCAATTCATAAGTTTAGAAATTGCTAAAAGAACAAATTTGATGGAAATTTTGAAAATAGAGGCCCTCCCATGATTATGGGTCCAGGTGATTGGCTTAAGAAGTATGAAGATGTTGAATCAAAAGCATGGGAGGATTTCTTTGATCGGGATGTTCAATTGAAGAACCAAAACAAGTTGTAGTTAATATGCCACAAGGAATGAAAAGGAAATCCATATTTTATGAGCTCCCTTATAAGAAGGATCTATTAATAGCTCACCTATTATATCCTATGCACATCTTCAAAAATGTCCCAGATTCTATATTTTGACATATAATAGGAAAAGTGAAGGACAACTTGTATTCAAGCATATATATTGATCTTTTTCATACTCAATTTGATAGAAGAAATTTGTGGCCAAACAGGAAAATTGAAACATATGCAGAAGTTCCATGGATTTTGATTAAAAAGGAGCTAAACCAACTAAAAAAAGTCGTGTTCAATTAGGAAACCTATTGGCTACGGGTAATCATTGGAAAAATATTTTACAGTTGATAGACATGTGAAAGGATTTAAAAAACATGATTTGATACTTTCATGAAGGTAGTATCATCATTTAAATTTTACTAGTTATATTGATTAAGTGAAAAATGTATTTTGATATTCTGCTTTGCGAGAAAAACTACTAATGACCTTTGAGCAATTTGTTTGATAGCATATCACACCATCCACAATTAGGGGGGATTCATGGCTTACCATTGACTTAAGGAATTCCTTAAGTCAATTTTCAACATTTGCAAGATATATCATATGAAATTTTCATCTACGAGAGATTGTTGACGTTGTTGGAAATCTGTCAACTAAGGGGATCTCCTAGATATGAAGTCCCAATTAGACGTCACACCATTTGGTGTAGGAATCCCATTCAGTATAAATATCAGGTTGAAAACTCTTTAAAGATTTTCCTTGGCTCTAACTATCACCACAGGAGAGTGATGCAATGTTTTCTTTGAACAATAGGCTAAGTGTGTCTGATTAGTGTGCAGTGAAAATGTGTCTAGGTTATCTTACTCCAAAAAGGGATGAGAAAAGTGAGACTCTAAGTGAGAGGTAATAGTACCACCGAGGAAGAGACACACATGAACCAGAAAGGAATATCCAACATCTAGCTGAATAGTCCACATTGGATGTGATGATCATTACAACAATGAACATGGGAATATCTATCTACGATCCAACAGAATAATCCATAGTGGATGTGACAGTCGTTATAGCTTATGAGTAAGGAAAAGTATGTTTAGTATCCCACAGAATAGTCCACAAGGACAAGACAACAGTGAGAACCATTATAAAGTATTCCCAATAATATAAACATTAAAATAACCAAAATAGCTCAACTATATTAGTACATGTGAAAGCCAACATGAAATACAAACATTCACATAATAGTCTTATAAACATCCATAAGTCATGCATGGAAATGTGTTTGCCTTAAAAGGCTTATGTAATTAAGAAAAAATTCCAAGGCACATATTTACATTGTACATCAGTAGTCCCAATACTGGAACATTGGAGCCACTCTTTGAACCTCAAAGAACAGACTAAACTCTTTATGCTTTTTGTGGGAGGAGCCAAGGTGAAAAGTCCTTTGCTCATACAATGAGGGGGTATATATAACTAGAGGGGTGATTCTTATCGCTTGTGACTTTTTTACTACCCTCATGATTGTTCAACTTCCTATGACTTTTCAACTTACATGAATCTTCATATTCGTGTGTGTCCGTTGGACTTTCACTTTACAATACATTTGATATACAATGTACATGTCCCATAATAGTGATGTGGCATGTGACAACTCGTGACACGGCTTGACATGACATTGTTAACATGGAGTGGTTTGATGATGTGGAAATGTCAAGCCGTTATTGCTGCTAAGTGATGAATGCATTCTTGACTAAGATTTCTCTTCTCCTCCGCATAACATAATGATGTGGGGTCTTCAGTGATCTTCAGTCTTAGAAGGTGGTTCCATGTTTGTGTTCCTTTTTCTTTCTCTTGGTAGATCCACTCATCTTTTCAACTACAAGAATGTCTTTAGGCATGATTCCCTCCTTCTTCTCCTTCTTCATCATCTCACCATGTCTTGATAGTGTACCTATTCCTACAATTCACTCATGACGTGATGACATCAATATGAAAACTCCCTATCCTAAGATGATGCATTATTATCCATTAACTGAGCCCAACACAAGTGATGGGTTAGGAGAGAGGTCCCAGTAGCTACGCATTGTGTAGTTCCAGGTGACAGGGAGAGGGGATTGATCACTAATACTGCACAGAGCACAACTCAAGATTGACTAGGGAAGTTTTCAACATAGTCCCTACTAGGGAAAGAAATTGTGTAGTCACCACTAGGAGTCAAGATTGCATAATTCAGGAAGTGAGGGTTGAAGATTGATCATTGAGATTATGCAATGTAGATCTTAGACCAAACTGAGGGAAAATTTTACACAGTGACCATTGAGGGAGAAATTTTTTGCAGTGACCACTAAGGGAGAAATTTTCACAGTGGTCACTAAGGGAAATTTGCACAGTGCCCACTGAGGGAAAAATTGGCACAATAACCACTAAGGGAAGATTTTGTGAAGTGAACACTATGGGAAAAAATTATGTAGTGAAAACTGAGGGAAAAATCTATGTCATTGAGGCAGGTAGTGGAGGCTACGGGATGGGGCCTTGGGAGGAAAAATTGAGTAGTTTCAAGAGATAGGGGGACTGGGCAACAGAGAGACTTGTAGGACAGATCTGTGCAGTTCTTGAGGTCAATGAGCTCCAACTGTGGGAGGACGTTGGGGACACTTTTGCATAGTTCTTGAGGCCAAGGGAGGTTGGTTTCTCAGCGTGTTATGGGTTCCAACAAGAAATTGGACACACTTGAGGAATGAAAGTGCGAAGTGTGTATTTTAATTCAGACTCGAAGGAACTGTTGCACAATTCTAGGGTTGAAGGGAAGTTGTTGAGCTCTGTAATTGCTTAGTGCAACTACCCTGGGGGATAGTGACTTCACACTATGTAGTTCTAGGAAATAAGGTCACATCACTGAGGGCTGAGACTATGGAATGGGAAGTTCAATCAATGTCCAACGAAGCTAAGTTTCCTAGTTGAGAAGATATTTGGAAAAATGACTTAGTGAAGGAGGAATATGAACTCATGAATAACTTGAACTTGTGATCACACACTTAGCATACTTCGACAACACAACAATGTAGGCCACCAAAACAACAAGAGAAAGAATAACCCTTTATGTGATTATCTCATAGCAAGAAGTGACAACTGCAACACTTTAGATATACTTTAGGACAACCATGATGACACTTGTACGATGGTGCTAAAAAAATTGTGCATGAGTGCGACAGGTGTTTGCATAGATAGGACAACTCATATACACAAAGACCAACCTTTGAAACCACTATAAAAGGTCTGCAAGCATGGAAAAAGTAGCCAAACATGCCAAAATGTGACAATTGATCCAAAAAGTAGAAGGGGTCAAAGAACTCTAGGAAAGCACATGAAATGAGCTTAAGTTTTTGCAACAATCAAAGGAAAGACCAAGGAAGGCTCAAAAATTTGAGTGCAAGCCAAAATTTTGGAGGGTGTTGAAGCCACTACAACATTTGGCGACACACTGGTTGAATTCTAGTTTCTCTCTCTTGGTTAGTTTCTTTTGTGCAGGGACTTAGTCCTTCAAGGACTATTGATTCATCATGCATATTACTTTGGCTTCCCCACTTACCACATGGGAAACACGGCCCCCTATGTACCTTCTTAGTTGAACACAACATAAGATTCAACATAATCACAATGTTTCAGATTGAGAAGGTTAGTTTAGCTTGTGAGATTAAGATTTTCAAAGTATAGTTTTTCATATCTAGTGTTGCTCCATTCTCAGTAGGCCTTGAAACTACCTCGGTGAAATCATGAGGAACATAAACATTACTCCACTACCACCAAGCCTAGACAGTACCTCGGTGAAGTTGCTTGCTTCACCTCTCTGCGTAGGAAGCCTTTCTCTTCTTTTGCCTTTATTTATTTATTTAAACAGAATTGTGCATGAAAACTCATTTATTTGGGGCAAAAGGGATCACGACTTACTGAGAGTAGGAGAGGCTTTTCCTTTATAGAAGCATATAAAGACCTCTGATTTAGGTTTTCTCATTTATATTTTCCGCCTTATCCATTTCTACTAGTTAGATAGGCTTGAAAACACCGAAGCAGAAAACTAATTATAGGCATGAAGTTTCTAGACTAGACACAGGTTCATGGCTGGACCAAAAATCTCCCTACGGTGGATCATATTTTCTATTAGAAATTCATCGACTAAAATATGCAACCAACACAAGGAAGATAGACAAAATACTAGCCATTGCAGTGTCATAATACTCTTTGAACTTCAGCCACACACACACTCAGAAGCCACAACACAGTAAGGCACAACACTTATTCACACGATGAAAACAAAAATAAAACTCATAGGAAAGAAAACAAGGAAAAAAGAAAGAAAACACGGAACCAGGAAACAACAAAAAAACAAAACAAAAAACAAAACAAAAAAAAAGCAAAACAAAACAAAATTACTAAAGAAAACTTGACGTAGAACCAGAATAAGAAAACCATGACAAATTATAGGGAATGCGTGCAATATGAGTGCAAGGAAGGGAGAACTAAGATGCAACTAATCCTACCCTATCCTAACATCTAGAAGGTTAGGGTCACATGAAATGAAATTTCTAGTGAAGCCAACATGGTTGTTCATAACCTGCATCCACAAAGATAAGAACAATTAAAACAGATAAGAAGTGATGTGCAACATAAGATATAAAAACTTGAAAAACTTGCACAAGAAAAGGAAGGTCTTTCCTGTGGGTGGAAAGGTGTGTCACAATCACTACTTTCATCCAATTCACATGCTTACCTTTTCAATGAATACCATTTTTAAATAAATCTCGAAAAATCCTTGTGGATGTGTCTTTATCTACACTGAGCTCCTTAGCAAGCATGAGAAAATATTGGAACTTGTTGTTTGCTATAGAGATTTCCAAGTAAGATTGTTCCAAACATTAGACAATGGGATCATAAAATTCATGGTGGCCCTCTTGAAAACCCTGAAAAGATGAGTTTTCAATTAAAATCATGTGATTATGCTTATAATATTGTAGGGAAAAATAGATCTGATCATACTTGATAGTCAAGTCAAGACAGTGGGGACTTGTCATAACCATTAGTGAAGGTTGAAGAGCCTCACTTGCTTGACAAAAAGCTGAATAAAAAGATGTTTAACAATGAATATCAAGGGGGGTGGAATAACTATCATTGGATACGCTGATGAAAAAATGATAAGTCGAATGAAAGTCACCCAAGATAGAGAAATGATTAGATGAGCTAATTGAAGCATCAAACTCCCAATTTGCAATAAATAAAGAAAAATCATTTTGAGAAATCTCATGAATTCTTTGAACAATCGGACAAAGTTTTGCCAAATATGACAAACCACCTTCCTGGAACTGGTGACAAATTGTACAAGCATCGTAGTCATCAAAATATTTTTAAAAGGATGCTAGCACAAAAAATGCATGAGATCAGTTGGTACATGGTGAATGGAGAAGAACTTGATTCATGTGACAACTTGTGCATCCATCATCACTCAAGGATATTTCTAGTTTGATAAGAGGACATATTTGTAATATGAAATTCACAAGAAAACCAAGGAGCTAACCATTAAGGGATAATTTCGATAAATATGAATCCTTCAGGCAAAGACAGTCCTTGAGATAATCAACTTCGCAATTACATGACTCTATGAGGGATGCACATTCCCAACCCGAGTTTGATGTGAGATATTTGCATGAATACAAATGAACTATGGCAGATCTATGAATTCAGTCATAAGTAAAATATTGGAAATTTGAGAGGTCACACTCGGAATACCAAACATTTTTTTACAAGGGAATTCACATTGAGTGAAACCATGCAGATAGACAGATTATGCAAGAGAAACCAAATCTGATTTAGTTTGATGGGGCTTACAAGAGCCGCAAGATCCTGACATAACCATCAACAAAAGTTGAAGTGCCTCACCTCACTAGTAGGTCTCATCACTTTCTAGGATTGTAGAATCACATTTTGAATTTTGAACCAGATCATGCATGTTTTGAGGATAGCTGTTATCGCTAATTTAAAAACTGCTCATTGAATGGTAGCCACCATTATCTCAGGTTTCACCATATTTTTCAACTTCAACAATCATATTAATCAATCAAAGAGGCCCTTCTGAAAGCGTATTCAAAGAAAAATAAATCGGTGATATTTCATGAGAAAGATGATTTGAAGAGTTATGTTCATTCAAGAGAAGAGATGATGGGGAATGGGAAGGATACTGTATGATTTGACTATTTTTAATTTCATCATGGGAAACCTCACCTCCTTGTGTCAATCGAGGGGGTAACTCATCGGATGAAGAAACTGAAGAGTATGATTTATCTCCTTCGCAAGTAGATGCGTTGCAAACGGTAAGATACAAGAGATAGTGAGGTGAAGAGGAAGTTTCAATATGAACATCTTCTTTAACTAAAGCACATTCTAGATCTAAATTAAATTCTTCATGAGAAATTGAAAGATCACATGATGTGCTTGGGCATTTGTCACAACATACAGTAATAGACTCATCATCATTAGAATGGTTACTGCCCAAGATTGGGGGTTGATTAACAGAATTGATTGTAATGGATTTTCTATCAAGATTAGCATATTGACAATCATTCAAAAATGGAAACTCATTATTTTGACATGAAATATTTTGAAACAGAGAGGAAATATTAGAAGCATCTTCACCTTCTTGTTCCTCTACCTTTGTAATGTGACTGTCTTATACCTAACTGCAATTTGAATTAACAATGCAAAAATCAAGAGAGAGTGGAAGACTAGCTGGTGGAATAGATTTCTCAAGTGGATCATGGTAGAAAAGAGTCATGGAATGTAGATGATAGAGGATGGTGGAAATCCATATCATATTTGAGACTCAAGTTATGAATAGTGACATCATCTTGTAGAGTGGAAGAGTTAGCCTTCACCATAGGCCTCATAAGCCATTCTAGAATTTCCTCCATTGAATCTGAATCATGAAAGGTGGGAGAAGATTGAGAAGATGGATTGGGAATTTGATTTGCAGAGTTTTCAACTTTGTTACCATTGTAGAGAGGCAACCCTATCGGAACTGGAAAAGGAGGAGGATAAAGAACAAAAGGATAGTAAATCCCTCCTCTAAAATTAGAGGTGTCTCATGATTCACAAGAGTTGGGGAAGTAAAGAAATTAGGGGGTTCAGGTTCACCGTGTGCATCGATAAGAACCAAGCACTTAAACTCTCGTCTCAAGAATTTCCAATTCGAATATTCTTCCATAATTTCATAGCAAAGGTGAAGGAACAAATCATAAAAATTCTCAACTAATTCATTAGGCTCCATTCTTAAATGATTGATTCTCCCACAAACATCTCAATAGTTATATTTATCAAAGGATTGATGGAGCTCCCTAAGGAAAGGATGAAGGGAATAGATGGAGGTAGGTGGCAAGGTATGGAAACACTAATTAGCACAACCTTCAAGGGTGAGGAACAAAAACACGCAAGAAAACTCGTCATCATCGATTTCGTAAGATTTGCAAAATTTAAGAAAATAAAAAATGTGCTCAGTTATGGATGTCCCAAATTCACCATCAAACTTTAACTGAGACAAGTGATCATGAGGCTCATTGAGGACTGAAAATTGATAAAGGGAAAAATTGGAGAAACACCCCAGGAGTACGATTTGTGTATGGGCCATTTCAGATAAGAGATTCAAACTAGATGTAATGGGATCAACTTATCACTTGGCCCTAGCGCCATTTTGTTGATGGTGTTTGAAATACATCAACTAAGGGGATCTCCCTGATATCAAGTCCAAATTAAACCTCACACCATTTGGTGTAGGATTCCCATATGGTATAAAGGCATGGTTTCCAACTCCTTAAATATTTTCCTTGGATCTATCTGTTACCACAAGAAAGTGATTCAATGGTATCTTCGAACAACAAGGTGAGTGTGAAGCACAACTGTGTCTAGGTTCTCTTACAACAAAAAGGGGGGAGAAAGTGTATCTTTAAGTGAGAGGTAATAGTACCACCTAGGAAGAGACACACATGAACTAGAAAGGCATGTCCAACATCTAGCGGAATAGTCCACAATGGATGTGACATTCGTTACAAACAATAAACAAGGGAAGATCCGTCTACCATCTAGCGTAATAGTCCATAGAGGATGTGATGATCGTTATAACCGATGAGTAAGGAAACATTTGTCTAGTATCCCATGGAATAGTACACAAGGATGAGACAGGAGTGACAACCATTACAACACATTCCCAACAAGATAAGCACTAAAACAACCAAAATAGTTCAACTATCTTAGTACATGTGAAAGAAAACATGAAATACAAACATTCACGTAGTAGTCTTACAAAAATCCATAAGTCATGCATGGAAACGTACTGGCCTTAAAAGGATTATGTAATTAAGAAAAATTTCCAAGACACATATTTACATTGTACATCACTAGCCCCAGTAATGGGACATTGGAGCCACCCCTTACTCCTCAAATAACTGACTGAACTCTCTATGCTTTTCGAGAGGAGCCAAGGTGAAAATTATTTTTCTCATACAATGATGGGGTATATATAACCAAAGGGGTGATGCTTACCACGTATGAATCTTTGACTACCATCATGAATGTTCAACTTCCTATGACTTTTCAACTTACATGACTCTTCATATTCATGTGTTTCCATTTGACTTTCACATTACAATACGTTTGATTCACAATGTACATTTCCCACAATAGTGATATGGCATACCACAACTAATGACACCACTTGACATGAAACTGATGACATGGAATGGTTTGATGATGTGGCAATATCAAGCAGTTATTGATGTCGAGTTATGGAAATGTTCTTGGATATGCTTTATCTTCTCCTCTGCATAGCTTAACGATGTGGGGTCTTCAATTATCTTCGGTCTTAGAAGGTGGCTTCACGCTTGTGTTCATTTTTCTTGCTCTTGGTAGGTCCACTGATCCATTTAACTACAAGTGAGTCTTTAGTAATGCTTCTGTCCTTCTTTTCCTTCTTCATCATCTCACCATGACTTAATAGTGTACCTACTCCTGCAATTCACTCATGATGGGATGACATCAACTTGAAAACTCCCTATCCTAAAATGATGCATTATTATCCATGAACTAAGCCTGAGACATGTGAATAGATGGTAGAGAGGGCCCAATAACTGACCATTGTGTAGTTCTAGGTGATAGCGAAAGGGGTTTGATCACTGAGACTATGTAGAGCATAGCTCAAGCTTGACTGGAAAACGTTTCAGTAGAGTCCCCACTGTGGAAGGAAATTGTGTATTGGCCACCAGGAGTCAAGGTTTCACAATTCAGGTAGTTAGGGTTCAAGCTTGATCATTGAGATTGCGTAGTTTGTAGCTCAGACCAGACTGAGCGAAAATTTTGCGCAGTGAACACTAAGGGAGAAATTTGTGTAGTGACCACTAAGGGAGAAATTTGCACATTCACCACTGAGGAAGAAATTTGCACAATGACCATTGAGGGAGAGATTTCTGTAGTGACCATTAAGGAAAAAATTTACGTAGTGCCCACTGAGGGAAAAATTTGTGCAGTAACCATTGAGGGAAGGTTTTGCGCAATGATCACGGAGGGAAAAATTTGTATAGTGACCACTGAGGGAAAGATTTTTGGAGTCAACACTGAAGGAAAAATTTTGCGTAGTTGAAGCAAACAATGGAGGCTATGGGATGGGGCCCTAGGAGGAAAAATTACCTAGATTCAAGAAGCAAGGGGGACTGGGTAGAAGAGAGACTTGAAGGACAGATATGCACAGTTCTTGAGGTTAGTGAGCTCCAAATGAGGGAGCACACCGGGGGCACTTATCCACAGTTTTGGAGGCCAAGGGAGGTTGGTTTCTTAGTGCGTTGTGGGATTTCAACAGGAAAGTGGAGACGCCAGAGGAATGAAAGTGCGAAGTGCATATTTTAAGTCAGACTCGGAGGAACTGTTGCACAATTTTGGGGTTGAAGGGAAGTTGTTGAGCTCTAGAATTGCATAGCGCAACTGCCCTTGGGGATAGTGACTTCGCACTGCGCAGTTCCAGGAAACAAGGTCACATCACTGAGGGTCGAGACTGCGGAATGGGAACTTTAGTCGGTGTCTAGTGAAACTGAGTTTCTTGGTCGATAAGATATTTGGGAAAATGGCTTAGTGCGGGAGGAGGATGAACCCATGAAGAACTTGAACTTGTGATCAAACACTTAGAAATATACTTTAATGGCATGACAACATAGGCCACCAAAATAATAAGACAAAGCATAACCCTCTATGTGACTCTCTCATAGCAAGAAGCGACAAGTGCGACACTTGGGATATACTTTAGGATGACCGTGATGACACTTGTGTGACAATTCTCAAAACTTTGTGGATGAGTGAGACATGTGTTTACATAGCTAGGAAAACTGGTATACAAAAAGACCAACCTTCGAAACTGCCAAAAAAGATTCACAAGCATGGAAAAACAGTCAAACATGCCAAAATATGACAGTTGATCCAACAAGAAAAAGGGGTCAAAGGACTCTAGGAAAGCACATGAAATGAGCTTAATTGTTTGCAAAAATCAAAGGAAATACCAAGGAAGGCTTCAAAATTTGAGTGCAAGCCAAAATTTTGGAGGGTGTTGCAACTGCTACAACGGAGACGTAGAGATATTCTATTGTTTTTTATTTTATTTTTGACTAAATGTTCATACTAATTTTCTATTCTTATATTAGGTGGGGGACCTCCAAGGAGATTCACGAATGTGAATTGCCAAAATGGAAAAATGAAATTGCAAAAATTGTGTGTATTTAAGAAGGAGCTCCCTACAAGTTTAATGAACCTACAAGTCCATTTACTTATACACCTAGTCGATGACAATGAATTGGCGAGTGTTGCATCAACAAGGTGGATCTTTTTATTTAAGAGGTATATGAAAACCATAAAAATATATGTCCTACAAAAGGCACATCTAGAGGGTTTCATGGTTGAACGGTATGTATTGAATGATGCATTTTTCTTCCTATGTGAATTCCTAGGTAAGGATTTTGATGATGGGCCATGATTTTCTCATCTTTCACAAGTGAGGAAATATTCTGAAATGTGAGCATATGGTCATCATTATCATGTAGAAAGTGTAGATGTGAAGAGATGATCCTTTGATTGTGGCATCATGGTTTATTTCAAGCAATCCATTCGATCAAGTTCAAAAGTAAAGAATATTATTGAGGGAAATTACAATATGTTGGGAAAGTCCAAGAAATTATTGAGTTGGATTAAATCTCTTTTAGATGTTGTATTTTTAAGTGTAGATGGTATGAAGAATTTGAGAGGACACAAAGACATGATACCCATAGTAGATTTTTCTATATATTCCTCAAGGTCCCTACGAGAGGATAAGGAGCCTTATGTGCTACCAATTCATTGTGAGTAGGAATTTATTTAACTGAAACAAGAAGTGATAATGATTATTAATCTATCAATTCATATTTTATTGTGAATATGTGTGTGTGTGTATGAGTGTGTGTTTGTGTTTATTAAAAATATATTTTTTTATAACGTAAGTGTGATAAATTTATGTCATTCATGTGCACGTAATTTTATATGAAGATATTTTGGACCCGAAATGGATATTTTTCATACATTATGATCCAAGATTAAGTCATGTATATGATAATGCATTAGTGTATACTGAGGAGAATGATGATGGGCAAAAAAATAAGAGGAATTATAGAACATCGAAGAAATTAACAACCATGATGATGCTAAATTTGGTTATGTTCAGGCACAAGAAGAAAACAATCCAAAGTTAGATGATGTTACAAAAGAAAACAATATGAATGGTATAGAAAATGATTATCCAAATACATTTGGTAACAATAGAGACAATCTACAATAAAATTTCAATGATGATGGAGATGATGTAGGTCAAGATGAGGATGATAATAATATTAAATACTTGAAAGAACATATGAACATTGAAAATGATGCACTGGATGACATTGTTGCACACAGTAATGTTAATGAGAAAGACTTCTAAATTTTTAGAATTATTTGTAATCCATGTTTAAAAAATGATGATTTTTATGGGCCAAACTTTGAAATTCTTTAGTATTATTTCTGTCAATACAAATTACATATTGAAATATCCTTAAAGTATTCAATATTTGGTATGAATTGTTGGCAGAAAAAAATTAGGATTACTTGGATAAGAGTTATCATGGCTAGTGGTCATTTATTGGTTGATAATGGTTTAGAGGCAATTTCAGTTTATTGTTTACACTCAAATTGAATTAATATGAAGAGCCTTTTGAATAAAAATACATTAAATATGCAATTACTAAAAAATGTAATTACATATAGCGTATATGTAAAGAAATGTTGTTCGACACCAAAATTGGGAAATCTTTTCGTTGCATTTCCACCCCTCTTTCTTCCCTTTTTGCACTTATTCATCCATATTTACTATGCTAAATCCGCAAGGTAATTACCCTGTTTCTGTCTATTGGAATATTTTATTAATGAAGTAAATTCGTGGGGTTTTTCCTATTCACAACACTAAAACACATGTTTGACTGCAACTCCTGGAGAACAGGTACCGATCTTTCAGCATGCTGCAGCAGATCCACAATTCACAACAACGACCAACCATAAGGAAGCCATGTAGTTGGATTTGCATATCCCTAAACCATTCTTGGACCATTCTCTGATAATGTTCATCCGATGTTAGTACCGTTCTGAACTAATGTATATTTCTGGGTATACGGTTACCAGGTTTTGGGGAAAGACGTTGTTCTCCTTCGCTGTGTATAAAAGACAGGTTATTCGTGTAAAAGGGGGACTCCCCTTCAATATTGTAATAGTTCTCTTCCAATTAATAAAACATCACTTATTTTGTTGCTCCATTCTTCACTTTGATTAACACAGCACTGATCAGAGAGCTGGGCCCGCTCTTCTAATCAGGTGCTGCGTATTTCCTATTGTATGTGTCATTTATTATTTTATGGTTACTATTATAGATTGTTAATACTTGTAATTATTTTTCTTGAGTACTGCAATTAGTTTCTGTTTACAGCAATTTTTTGAGTATTAATCACGAACCCTTGGTCGAAACAGATGCTAACCCTACCCCTGCATATACTTTACATGTTGCCTTGAAAACGATATGCACCCAGATTGATAAATTAATGTAGGAAAAGGGTGAATAGATTGTTCATACCTGGACCCCAACATTTTGGTGCCATTGTCGGGGAGTCTAACAATTTGCAAGACACAATTTGAACCAACCAGAGGGTCAATCTCTCATCCTGGGGAGAGAATGAGTTTTCTCACTCTGCTCTAGGTCATGAGTGTAAGTGTTTCTTTCTGCTTATTTTTTTTATTTTCTTTCCTGTTTTTATAGGGCCGACATCTTGTCCTGGGAGGGAGGAGTCTTTTGACGCCCTGCTCTAGGCCCCGAGTTAGATTTATTTCTTTCAAACCCTTTTGTGTTTTAATTTCGGAAAAACCCTAGCTTTTACCCTAGGGAGGGAGGAGTCTTTTGACGCCCTACTTCAGATCTGGAAGTATTATGTCCTCTCAAAGGTGTGTTTTTGTTTTTGTTTCTTGTCCTGGGGAGGGAGGAGTCTTTTGACGCCCTGGTCTGGGCCCTGAACCCTAGATTTCTATTTTGTTGGTTGTCTTTCTTTTTGTAAGCTATTTCATCTTGGGGAAGGAATGGTCTTTTGACATCTTACTACAAGGCTAGAGCATTGTAGGTTGACACCAAGACCCTTCCATCATATTGACATTTGTATGAACACATAATCAAATAAGAGGGGTAGAGGAAGAGCCCCAAAGAGGGGAGGACCATACTTGGGAAGAAAGACCTACATCCAACAAATTATAGCAAAAGATGAATCAAAAGCATCCTCTCGTGCAGCCATGAGACCAGGTGCACGGCGAGTAAAATCTGAGGGACAATCGGTAGATCAACCAGTGTTGTGTATGTTATGAAACCAACTCAAGAAAAAATAGAAAAGATAGATCAACGCCTTAGAATTCAGCCTCTTCGAGGGGGCAACCTCCTTTACATTACATAAATGAACAATTCTTGGATGATTTAAATGACAAAACC
>APFE031303301.1:126624-163382 GCA_000404065.3 Pinus taeda | reverse complement strand
ATACATAATCTCCCATGGATAGCTTGACATTATGGCATTTTCCAGAGCAATTTATTGTTCCTCCATTTGCAATCATCAATTGACACTCTGGTGCTGGATATAGGAAGCAATTCAATTCTTTTGCTACCTTACAATGAATAAAATTGTGGGTACTTCCTGAATCAATCAACACTATTACCTTTTTCTTCTTGATTGTCCTTCTATCTTGATGGTTTGAGGAGTGGTAATTCCAGCCAATGCATTACAAGATATGGTCGGATTCATTTTTTCTATCTAGGCTTTGCTCCTAGAGTATATCTTCTTCTTTTGACCTTTCTTGCTCCTTTTCTTCTTCCTCTTCACAATCTAAGTAGAATAATTTATTCTCAGCACACTTGTGACCTTTAGTGTATTTGCTATCACAACTGTAACAAAGCCCTTTTGCTCTTTTTTCTTCCAATTGTTGTGGTGTCAGCCTTATAGGTTGTGGAAGAATAGGGGCAACAACACTTCCGTCTTTATAGTTGTGAGTGGTATGCTTCATGGTTGCCATAATTTTGCTTTCCATTTTTCTTGCTAACCTGAATGCCTTCTCTAATGAATCAGGTTCCCAAAGGTGAACATCATGTTGGATATTATCCTTTAAAGACCCTATGAACACATCAATCATGTGCTCCTCTGGAATATCATTTACCCTTATGTTCAATTTTTGGAACTCGTCAATGTGCTCCATTATTGAACCCTTTTGTTTGAGACTTATCAATTGGCTAAAAAAAGTGTTGTTTTATGTATCCTCATAATGTGCTATCAATTCTTCCGTAAAAATTGCCCAGGTGATAAATTTTTTACGAGAGCAAAGCCATTGATACCATACAAACTGATTTGGTTCCAAATATAAAGTTGCAATACGTACCTTTTGTGTGTTTTGCACATTATTGAGGTCGAAAAATTACTCCATCTGTAATATCCATGTTGCGGGATCCTTGCCATCAAACTTCCTCATATCGATTTGTGGAATATGGCGGGTCTTTGATCCAACATTAGAGTCTATGGAATCATGATTAACATTTCTTTTGTTCTCATTAGAGTCTATGGACAGCTCTGCGATGGTTTATGGGCCTTGGAGGAAGTTCTATTTCCACATGGGATGAGATGTGAACAACATTTCTGGAAAAATACCAAGATTACTGCAAATCCCAGAACATCAAAGAGGAACTTTTTAAGTTCACACAAAAAGAAGACGAGAGCTTGGAAGACTGTGTGGAATAGTTTTTAAGTACACATTACAAAGGTCAAGTCACCCCAAGCTAGATAAGGATATTTTAAAAATTATCCTCCTCCGGGCTTTTCTTGAGGACTCTTTGGAATTGTTGAACATCATAGGAAAGGAAGATATATCGAAGGAAACCTTTGAGCTTATCTGTGAACTATGCATTCAGTGTTCGAGAGGGCTCGAAAGAAACAGACAAGGGATTTTCTTAGCAAAGGTATCTGGCGGGGTTGTTATGAAGGCAAAGATTGGAAACCTACTAGACAACTTGAGAACAGATATCCTGAGTACTTTATCGGCACATATGGATACATTACAAGTGAAACAAAAGTAGTTGGAATTGGATAGGACCATGGCTATATTCTGCCCAAAGTGTAGAAAGAGGCATCCAGAGAGGGAATGCCCATTAAAATCCATAAAGGAATGTGCAATCTGTGAATTAAATCATGCAACAAGCTCATGCCCCTCCTCGCCAGGCCTGAAAGCAGTGTTTCAAGGGATAGGAGAAGACATGGAGTAGTTGTACCTCATGGGGTCTAAAAAGCCGTGGCAGCCTCAACCACCGATGGGAAATCAAGGTATGTACTCAGACCCATCTCAATATTTCAGTAATTTCAATATGAATCCTGATTCCATGCCCTATCCACCCATGTGGCCGTAATACCAATTCCCATCTTGGTAGCAGTGGAACCCTCAAGCCAATTCGAGCTCCCCATGGGCTCCAACTTGGCAGGGATCTTCTCCTACGTAGTTTCGTCAGTCGATGCCACAACAACAACTCTAAATACCCTATAATGTGCCCCCTGGTAGTAACCTATCTGTCCTCATCTTCCCATCCAACCTAACCTGAATCCTAATAATAAGGGGGTTCATCAAACCGACACTCTTAACCTACCTTCATATAACATTTCCACCACAAAATTGTATGAAATGAATTTACGATCAGGGCAGATAGTCGATGCTCAACCACCACTAGTCATCATTGAACAACTTGATAGTGAGGTTAAAGAATCAGAATTAATTAACAAAAAACCAAAATAGGCTAGTAGAAATCAAGTGCCTCCTTCCAAACTACATCAAGTTGAGCCACCCTATCCTGAAAGACTAACTTTGAGTAAATCAAGTCCTCATGCTAAATTTGACTTGTTAGGTGAATTACAAAACTTATTTGTCAAAATCCCCCTGTTACAAGCTATGAAAGATGTACCAATATATGCAAATACTCTTAGGGAATTCTGTTCTAAGAAGCCTACAAAGAAATCCAAAGACCCTCTTACTATTCACGTCATGGGAAAACTATCATATTTTATGATGGGAAAGTCAATGCCTATAAAGTATGGAGATCCAGGGAACCCAATTCTGACAATACAAATTAATGAGGTAGGAATTCTGAATGTGTTGGTAGATCTGGGTGCTACCATCTACATTATCACCATTGAAACTATGCATACATTAGGTCTTCGTAACTTGAAATATACACCTACAATGTTAGAACTGGCAGATCGATCTATAGTCAAACCAGTAGGGAAGTTAGAAGATGTAACAATTTCGGTAGATTCATGGCACTATACCATAGATTTCCTTGTCTTACATACGAAATCCTCAGTTGGCAGCCATCCCCTAATTTTAGGAAGACCATGGCTGGATACTGTAGATGCTTACATTGGGTGTCATTTAGGGCACATGGTCATTTCAAATGGGTACAAAGCTAAGAATTTAGTGTTATACCTACTTGTAGAACCAAACCCATCCACAAAACCAGTAGGTAGCAAGAAAATATTATCCAGGAAATAGCCTGAAACGGAAAATGAGGAATTAAGACCAGTGTTTACTATTGCATAGGCCCTCCAGTAAAAAATGGAACCGTAAGATGATGTAATCACCTCCTTTATGGATGATACTTGCTCCATTTCAGAGCCAAATCAACAAATCCTAGAATCCATCCTAAGCTGTGAAACTCAAGAAACTATTGAAATAGCAAAGGGATCTGAGGAGCTACCCATAAGTACACCCCATGCAAGTATCCCAGTAGAATTAGAACTAGGAAAGACCTTGAACATTAACCCTGACCTGTCAGAATCCCAGAAGAAGCAACTTATAGATGTCCTTCAGAAGCATAAAGAAGCTTTTGCCTGAGATTACTCAGACATGAAGGGGATTCATACTAATTTATGTATCCATCATATATATATATTAAGGAAGATTGCCTTCCTATGAGACAACCTTAGAGAAGGATGAACCCTGCACTGAAAAATGTTGTGAAAGAAGAACTTCAGAAATTACTGGACGTATGTTTTATTTACCCCACTTCAAATAGCCAATGGGTTTCTCCATTAGTAATGGTCCCCAAGAAAAATGGTAAATGGCAGATATGCGTGGATTATAGAGAATTAAATAAGGCAACACATAAAGATCATTTTCCTTTACCATCTATTGACCAAGTTCTGGACAATTTGGCTGGAAAAAAGTTCTTCTCCTTTCTAAACAGATTTGGTGCATATAACCAAATCCAAATAGCTCCTGAAGATTAGGAAAAAAATACTTTCACATGCCCCTGGGGAACATTCGCGTATCGGGCCCTTCCTTTTGGCCTGTGTAATGCACATGCAATGTTCCAGAGGGAAATTTTGGGGATATTCTCTGATTTGGTGGATGATAGTGTTGAAATTTACATGGATGACCTTATTCCATATGGGGATTCATTTGTATAAGAATTGAGAAATTTAGAAAAAGGTTCTTGAAATATGCATATAGGTGCGTGTTTCCTTAAGTACGGTAAAATTCCATATGATGATGGAGGAAGGAATTGTTTTGGGACAATTTCTCTCAGCTAAAGGAGTCCAGATGGACCCAGCTAAAATAAAGGTAATTTTGCACTCTTCGATGCCCAAAACACCCATGAAGGTACGCAACTTTATTGGTTGTGCTAGTTATTACAGGTGTTTTATAGAAAATTTTGCTAAAGTAGCACATCCACTTTTTCAATTGCTGACAAAAAATTCAGATTTTGTGTGGACAGGTGACTATGATGTAACTTTCATGAAAATTAAAGAATTGATCTGTAGCGCTCCGATCCTCAGAGAGCCAGACTGGGCATTACCTTCCCATATTTGCATGGATGCTTCCCAAATGGTGGTTGGTGCAGTATTGGGATAGCGAGAGGACAGGGTACCATATGCAGTTTACTATGTTAGTAAGAATTTTGCCCTTGCTGAATTAAATTACATGGTGACTGAAAAAGAGTTCCTTGCTGTCATCTACGCCATCAACAAATTTTGGCACTACATTACTGGGTATCCTACCTTTGTACATACTGATCATGCAGTTATCAACTATTTAATGAATAAACCTATTACCCCTGGTTGCATTACAATATGGCTTTTGCTACTACAAGAATTTGACATTACTATAGTAGATAAGCCAGGGAAAGACAATGTGGTTCCAGATTTCCTGTCTAGGATAGAAAATGATGGTAAGAATACACCAATTGAAGATAATATTCTAGATGAACGTCTTTTTGCAGTTTCTGCTAACACTCCATGGTATGAATATATTGCTAATTATCTTGCTACAAGGAAGGTGCCTCGTCATTTTTCATATAGGGATCTGAGGAAGATTATTCATCATAGTACCTGATATTCATGGATGGCAGGGTATCTCTTTCATATGGGGGTTAACCAACAGATTCGGCGTTGTGTGGCAGGTGATGAGATCTATGAGATATTAAAGCCTGCCCATGAAAACCCCTGTGGAGGACACTTTGTAGATAAGAGAACATGCCACAAAGTGCTACAGATGGGATACTACTAGCCTTCCATCTTTCGTGATGCCCAAGATTATGTCTATAGATTTGATAGTTGCTAATGGATGGGACAACCTGGGAAAACAGATGAAATGCCTCTATAGCCCTTGATAGTCCTTGAACCTTTCGAGAAAGGGGCCATCAATTTTGTTGGACCTTTCAATCCACCTTCTCATCAGAATGCTTACACCTTGGTCTACACCGATTATCTGATTAAATGGGTGGAAGGCATAGCGACCTTGAGAGCAATACAACAAGTAGTGGCAGACTTGTTTTTGAAGAAATATTTACTCAATATGGTACTCCAAAGGAAATTGTGTCAGATGGAGGAGCGCATTTCACATCTCACATGATAGGGAAGTTGATGCAGAAATATGGGGTTAAACACAGAGTGACAACCCCTTATCACCCCCAAACAAATGGATAGGCAAATAGTACAAACAAGATATTGGAAAATATCTTGACAAAAATAGATGCAAGTCATTGTCGGGACTGGGCATAGAAACTTCCAAAAGCCTTATGGGCATACAAAACAACATGGTGGAATAAAACTAAGTTTTCTCCATTCGAGTTAGCCTTTGGGAAATCCCCCTTGTTTCCAGTAGAATTTGAGATCGGTATGCTAAGAACAACTTTAGAAGTAGGCCTAGACCTATCAGAAGCACAGAAACACTGATTGGAATAGCTGAATGAGTTGGACGAGATTCGATCAGTAGCTCTCCAGAAAACTACTGTTGTTCAACAAGAGATAATGAAATGGCATGATAAATTTATCAAGAGCAAGGTGTTTCATGCAGGGGATTGGGCATTACTTTATGACTCCTGATTTAAAGATTTGAAGGGCAAGCTTCGCACTCGTTGGATGGGACCGTATGAAGTGGACGCAATGTTTGACAATGGGACAATTAAAGTAATTACAATAGATGGGAATCATACTTTGTTCTTAGTAAATGGACACCATCTAAAACTATACCACCGTTTAGCCTCTAGAGATTCCTTTGTCAAACATTTTTCTGAGTCATCTGGTTTAATGGTTGTTGGTATACAGGACACTCTCACTCTACTCTAAAAAAATAAAATGAATTTTTATTACTCACGTGTTTGTATTTTGTAGGAATAACAAAGGAATATAGCAAGGATAAATGTAACATTCGGTGTTGCTACTCTACGACTGTTGTTACTCCATCGGTGCCATTACTCCGCAACTACTGGTATTGTTACTTAACTGTTGTTGTTACTCCACCGGTGATGTTAGTCCGCAACTACTGTTACTTTGTCGGTGTTGTTAATCCGCAACTGTCGTTACTCCACCGGTTCTATTACTCCGCAACTGTCGTTACTCCACTAGTGCTATTACTCCACCGGTTCTATTACTCCGCAACTGTCGTTACTTGGCCAATGTTGTTACTCTGCATTTTTTGTTACTCCGTCGGTGTTGTTACTCCGCAACTATTGTTACTTCGTCGGTGTCGTTACTCTGCAACTATTGTTACTCCACCAGTGCCATTACTCCACAATTGTTGTTACTCCATCGGCATTGTTACTCTGCCAATGAGGTTACTCAACAATTATTGTTACTCCATTGGTGTTGTTACTTTGCAACTGTCATTACTCCGCTAGTGTTGTTACTCTGTCGTTGTTGTTACTCCCTATTGTTGTTACTCCATCGCTGCTATTACTCTGTGTTGCTGTTACTCCGTCAATCATTTTGCTATTACTCCACCTCAAGGTAGGTCGCCAGGTACGTCTCCGCTGACTTTTATGGATTTAATTAAAGTATTCCAAAATATATCAATATGTGTCGAGGATGGCCGTAATTAAGTTGGGGGGGGGGGGGTGTCCCGTCATAATAAACGACGACGTACCAATGAAAATTCATTCATGTCAGACGATTCACACCAAACTAAATATAATGATTACAATATTTTGTAATCACGACCTTGATGCATTGGAATGTGTATTCGTATGAAAAAAGTCACAACTGGTCACCTCCCTAACACGTCACATTAAACCACTGAAAATATCCAACCGTACTATCATAACTCTCTATTATTCTATGAGATTTCTTCAAATGTACTAGTATTGTACCATCTTATTCCCCAAAGCAACCATGCCGTTATTACTGCTGCCAACAGTTTGGGTCCCTGTCATTTTCCCCTACCAGATAACTGTATTCACCGTGCTGATCCCGCCTCTACATAGATGGGTGGGTAGTCTATGCGTCATGAGCCAAAAGACACAACGGGAGTTTGGAACAGTTGAGAGGCATGGTAGCTTTTTGAAAATGTGGGTTGGGATGTCTACCTCGACAGGTTGAGGGGGTCCAATTAGGAAATTGCGGTGGAATTCGTACTCAACCTCAAAGAAGGAAGTTCTCGAGTCTGTAGGATAGAAGTCCCTGTTACAAACGAAGCCATTGCAAAAGTTAGCGAGCTCCCTAAAAATGGACAAAGATGGTTTTCAAGGAGGACTTCCCTCCCAGATTTTCCTGAAGCCTTTTAGTAGGCAGGAGAAAGCATCGTCTAGAAGGGTCGAGGATATGACCGAAACTTGTTACCGCACCCATGGGGAGAGGTAGCAGAGTTTGTCATAAAATATATAACTTGTGAAGGGAGATACTCCATTGTGTTTAAATACCATCTCTGGATATTAGCTCACCTTCGATTCCCCCAAGCAAAGGCCTTTTCATTAAATGTGCCTTATTTCTTACTATGGAGTCTTCAGTTGATGGCAAATTTGGCTCAACGGTCATTACCCATCACGGGCTGGTCCAAATATTGGTAATGAATGCAATTAGATGGATTCCGATTCTATGGGAGCTATTTCGGGATTCCACAGAGGAAGAGGTAGCAGCCACTATGCCCACCAAAGAAGATGAACCAGAGGCAATGGAGGAAGAACATGTAGAAGAAGATGACTATGTTGACCAAGAGGAGCCAGAGGAGATGGAAATGGAAGCTGAAGAACTGGAAGAAGAGGTTGCTCCCCAAGAGCAAGCCGCAACTGTGAAACCGATGAAAGACGTAGGAGTCAACACAGAAAGGCCCACTAGTACCATGGTCAAGGCTGATCCATAAGAACTAGCCTCAACTATGGAGCTAGAAGAGAAAATCAATAGCATGACAACAATAAAGGAAGTACCACAACAAGCAAGGATGGGAGAATTGGTCTATGTTGCAGCTAAAGGTACCCCACAAGGACCTCTTGCCACCATGGAGCCGATGGAGGAAGACAACCCGAATGAAGAAGAGGTTGTGACCACCCCGACCATAGGACCAATGGAATAGGATGAACTAGGACAAGAAGAGCTTGGAGCTAGGAGAACCTTGGGACCTATGGAGGAAGCTCTGGGAGAAGTAGGGCATGAGACTGGTGCTGCTGCACAAGAACCAGCATCAACCTCGAGACTAAACACTGAAGAGCCCTATCAGTTTTCCTTTTTCTCTTCTATCCTAAGAAGAGGAAGGGTATCTTGTTCCCCTCAATGCACAGAAGAAGATATCCCCACTCTTCCTGCCTTGAATTTATCACAAAGACCACAACTGGGTGGGACAAATGCTGCCCAGGCGACAAACACTCTAGAGTTTAAAAGGATAGGAGGCAGTTATCCTAGAGGTAGGGGAACCTAAAGAGGTTCCAGCAGACATATCAACAGGTGATCATCTCACAAGGGCACCACCACCCATGGTGCTCCCACAATAAGAGGAAGTAGTTGTTGGCAAAGAGGAGGGACCAAGCGAAGTGGTCCCGATGAATGAGCCAATGGAAAGGCCAAGCGAGAAGGCCATAAAACAAGAAATAATCGAGGAAGGATAGGCAATGGAAGGAAATCTAACAGTTAGTGTAGCGGAAGCTATCCTAGGGGATTTACCTCCAGCTAAGCCAACTGCCGAAACTAAGGAAGTTTTGGTTAAGCAAGAATGGGTGGAGATGTGTGAGTAGCAAAGGCTACCTGTTAAACAAAAATACCAAATGTAATTTAGAGAAACAATGCAGCTTCAGATGGAGGTTAGGAAATTAAGGAAGCAGGTACACAAATTGCAGAAGTGGGTGAAGAAATACAAGCGGCGGGCCAAAAGGTCCAAAGCCACAATAGTGGAAGCAAGGACTCAAGTGGACCAGATAGCCACAACTTCTACTGCCACTCAAACAAACCCATTCAAGTGACTATTTGAAGACTGTGAATATGCCCTGACAGTCGAAGTGCAGACTTGGAAGTCCACTACAGCTCAGTATCAAAGTGAGGTCAAAAGAATGCAGGAATGAGCCTCCACAACCATTTTTGAATATGTCGAGCATATAGATGTCATGAGATTGAGGAATGTGAAGCAACAACTCAAGATGGAGTAGTTGGAAAAGCAAGTGGCAGAGTTGAAAGCTGATAAGGAGCATATGTTTAACTTAGAACAAGAGGTGATGGCATGTCGTTCCCCTACTTCTTGTTATTCTTTATTCTTGCATGAACGTTTTCTTTTATTCGACATAGAGAGCATCAAGAATGAGATCAGTTATGAAATAGAGGATGGTGTACAATTCCTCCGCATATAGAGGAGCCATGACATGTCAACTCAGCATTTGATGTGCGATTTTTTACATGCATGGGTATCTATTGCGCCTAGACAGAGAATTTAACTCGGTCCCATATGTGGGAGACATTCATTTAAGGGCTCTCACCTCTTAGAATTTCAATCAGATCAGTTGGCAAAAGGATTTTAATACATTTGAGTCCAATCAGGTTACAAAGCCATTTATAGTAAGAGGAGAACATGAAAGGTCAATAACCATGTTCACTAAACACAACACCTTTTTGGGAATTGAGGGAAATAAGGAAAGGATGATAAGGACACAAAAATGGTGCCTTGATCTTTGTGTCAAACAATTAGTCACATTTCAAGATGAAGCCCTTGATTCTTGTTAGAAAAGATGGATGATGTCACCTAGAGCTGTCCGGAACAGGGAACCATTTGGAGCACCGAATTTTTCATGAGAACTCACTAGAGTCCCAGGTATGTGGCTTGTGTCCAGGCATGTGGGGTCTAGTGGATGGGGATCCGTTTCTAGTTCCCCATCATCTATTTGCTAGTGGAAGATTACACCCCAATATTTAATGTTCTGGGTGATTGATGGAAGGAAATCCTCCTCTCAAAGGGTTTTAAGGTTCCAAGGGCAGAGATGGGTGAGGAGTATGATCTCACTCAGCTCCAAGAAACCAACAGTCTGCATAACCGAGACCTGCGGAGGTGGCACTGCATGAGGACATGCATAAGGCTAGTTGGGGGAAGATGTTGGGCACCAAATCAGGCTATCTTTTTGTTGCATTTCCACCCCTCTTTCTACCCTTTTTGCACTTATTCATCCATATTTCTTATGCTAAATCCACAAGGTAATTACCCCTTTTCTGTCTATTGGAATATTTTATTAATGAAGTAAAGTTGCGGGGTTTTGCCTATTCACAGCACTAAAACACATGTTTGACCACAACTCCCAGAGACTAAGTACCGATCTTTTAGCATGTTGCAATAGATCTGCAATTCACAACAACGACTAGCAATAAGGAAGTCGTGTAGCTAGATTCAGATATCCCTGAACCATTCTTGGACCATTCTCTAATCATGTTCATCCAAAGTCTGTGCCATTCTGAACTAATGTATATTTCTGGGTATATGGTTACCAGGTTTTGGGGAAAGACGTTGTTCTCCTTCGCTGTGTACAAAATATAGGTTATTCCTATAAAAGGGGGACTCCCCTTCAATATTGTAACAATTATCTTCCAATTAATAAAACATCACTTCTTTTGTTGTTCCATTCTTCACTGTGATTAACACAGCCCTGATCAGAAAGCTGGGCCCACTCTTCTGATCAGGTGCTATGTATTTCCTGTTGTGTGTGTCATTTATTATTTTATGGTTACTATTATAGATTGTTAATCCTTGTAATTTCTTTTCTTGAGTACTGTAAGTAGTTTCTGTTTACAACAATGTTTTGAGTATTAATCATGAACCCTTGGTCGGAAAGGATGGTAAACTTGCCCCTGCATATACTTTGCATGTTGCCTTGAAAAGGATATGCACCTGGATTGATAAATTAATATAGGAAAAGGGTGAATAGATTGTTCATACCTGGACCCCAACAAATGTAAATCCAAATCATTAGGCTAAACGCATGTAAATTCTGTTCATTAATTTATAGTATAAAGCAAACTAAAATATTTAACTAAAACTAAGCAAAATTCTATTTTATGTGCAAAATTAGAAAAAATTATTTGTATAAATGTTCTTTATGAGTAAAAAAATACTCTCCAAGTTGAATCATTCAATTTTTCCTTGTAATGAAGGTTTGGCATGCAATTTTGTGAAGCGGGCTAAAATTACCTTACTTCATTAAAAATACACACCCAAGCTTCATTTATTGGTCAATCTGATTGATTAAAATTGTAGATTGTTTATTTAATTATTTCACACACTTTTACATTATTATATCTTTACTTTGAGCTTAAATATTTATACTTCATATATCATACAACATTATATGTTTTTCTTTGACTTTCCTTATGTGAAAGTTGTGTCTAAGTGGGAAACATAGTTATGTAGGATATTTGTCAAACGTAATTCAAGGTTATAACCTAAGGTTAAGAATTTTTCAATCATATACCATTACAAATTTCATTACCAACAGAGCAATTGGTTTGGCTTGGGAGCTCATATTTGTTCCGACTGTGACCATTGGTAGATATGATCAGTTGTTATTCCAACAAACTTGAATTTTAGTGTAGAACAATTCCTTTATGAAAATGATGATGATATGTTGCATAAAATGGTTTTATATTTAGGTTGGAATGATCATTATCGCACATTCAATAAAGTAGAGGTTCTAGTGTGCATTTATTTGAGGGGCACAAACCCTGACTTTAACCCTACGAAATCGATCCAATTTGGCCTTGAAAGCAAAATTTCCTTACTTCACTAAAATGCACGCCTAGACTTCATTTATTGGTCAATCTAATTGATTCAAATTGTAGGCTATTTAGTTAATTATTTTATACACTTTTGAATTATTATTTGTTTACTTTGATCCTTAAATAGTTCTTCGTTAGATTTCAAACAACATTCCAAGTGTTGCTTCCACTTGCATTATGTGAAAGTTGTTTATATGTTTTGCTTGAGCTTGTTGTTGGGCATAACAATTGTCCTCTTAATTTAGAGCAGTAGTTCCAACTCTTCACATTAATTTCCAATCTAGGTATGTTTTGTTATTGCAAAGCTATTATGAAAAATATATACAAGGGAAAACGATGAGTAGTGCTAATGAATCTTAAACTCAATCACTGTAATCACACTCTCAACAATTTAACACTCTGGTTGTTACACTCTCAAGAAATAAGCACAAAATGCATAATAAAACCACTCTATCACCCTATCATTCTTATTAGGAAAAGAACAACACTCCTAGAAACTATTCTCTCAGCAAATGTTGAAACACATATTCAAATGAAATGAACACATGATAAAAATGTAACAAGAATTAAATAATTGTCATGATAACAAAGGGAATGGTCTAGGACCTGTATTATTACACAATACAAAGGTTAGAATTATGCAATCATTAAGGCCTAAACACGACTAATAATAACAACAATCGCAATCACACATGAATTAAAACTAAGGGGAAATAAATCAAACAACTATAGTACCTTCCTAACCAATGATCCATGCTAAGAAGGAGGGACCTTCCTTCCTAGCAGCGATTGGTACACTACACAACACACAAGCTAGTCAACATAAGGGTATGGCATCACGAATTATTGAGATTACATTAATGAAACAGACATGATTACAATGTCGGTTCTCTCCCCCTCTATCACTATTTATCTGCTTCTATATATCTATTGCGTGCTTGGATAGAACACACCTCTTTATAATTTCATATTACAATGATAAGATCATCATGAGAATCTCTCAAGTCTCATGTGATCTAATTTGAAAACACATATTAACAATTTGATAACAACTTCCAAGTTTAGGACAAGGCTATAACAACTTTTCCAAATTACAAAAATTATCAATAGATAATCCTAACGATTTCAGTTGTGTTGTTCATAAATTATCCTTTTCCAGTCAAACTATATTTTGACCAAATTTATCTTCATGACTAATTGAAGGAGGTCAGTGCATCCAACATAGAACTTCATGAGCAACAATAATGCTCAGTTAGTCCTAATAAAATTCTTAATTCTGTAATCTATAAGCTTATAAAAGGCCATTACATTGTCCAAAAATAAAAGAGTAACTAGATCTTAGTTAGACCACAACCATATAAAAACTCTCTAAAGGAGACATAAAGGTATGTCCTCAAAAAATACTAGCAATTTATTCAAAATGCATGTTAATGGAAAATATAATAATATATAATGCACATTAACTCTCTCTCTCTCTCTCTATATATATATATACTATATTATTATATATATATATTATATATATATATATATATATATATATATATATATATATAGCCAAAATCAAATACAATACCATAGATAGAATGAAAACAATAACTAGAAAAACCATATATAGAGCACCACCCAAATCTCCATTAGGGAATAGCAAAGCCTCCATGTAGAATCCATGTCAATGCAAACCGACTTCAAATGTTATCCATTCCTATATGAGAAATTTTCTCTTTGGATCAAAATATGGAAACTTTAACTTAGAGTTGGACAATAGATACCATGCTCCCAAAATCAACCAAGGGAAGTGTCGCTCCAATCTCTCAATCTTGTATGTGGGATCATTATATGTAGAGTGATGAGGGAGATACTAAGGCATGAGTGATGAGGGGTGGATTAAGGTATGAGTGTTCATGGTATAAATCTCCATCCCATCGACTACGCATGCTAAGGAAATGTTGATTCAAGAGGTAATGGCCATAAAAACTATACACATCATGCGAGGTGGGAGTAGACTAACACTAGCCATCATTGTACCCTTCAAAACGCCCATGTCAAAGTGATGTGTGAGGCATTAAGGTAGGAGCATTGGTGGTATAACTTTCTATCCTATCAACTGTGAACACTAAGATTATATTAACTCAAGAGGTAATCACTATAAAATTATACGCATCATGGAAGGGGGGAAGTGGATCATTTCCTATTTATGCATGACCTTTTATCCATTCTAATGGTCTTGTTAGCTTAGTCTTCAACATAAGACTTGAGGACATTAGTGTAAAATAATCTTCCTTATTTCTTATATTCCTTATAAAACATTATTGATAATAGTAATATTCTTTCTACATTAGTTACCCTAAATATAAATATAACTTGGCAAAGTAAGGATTTTCATAAAATGTTTTGTGAGCCACTTATCTAATTCTAACCAAGACAATAGATGCTTGAATATTTTAAATTCACATAGAATAATTATTAAAAATAACATGTTTTGTGAACCACTTATCTAATTCTAACCAAGACAATATTTCCATTTAAATGCTTAAATATTTAAAATTCACATGGAATAATAAAAATAATTTTAATTGAAGAAATAATTGTTTTAATCAATTTTCCAACTTTATTGAATTATACATTCTATAATGTGAGTTCAGTAGCTAGCCACCAAGCCACCACGTCATTTCCTGCGAGTGTCAATTAGATGAAAGTAAGTGATAATCAACTCGGTGTAGGTTGGTTTCATAATCAAGCCATGCCATTAATCATTAATGAAGATCAATTACCACCGATTAAAAAACAAACATCTCCTTTCATATATATATAACTAAAAAATTACTTTTTCCATTTTGAAAATCCAAAAGAACAATCCCATTCTTTTTAATAAAAATATATATAAATATAAATTAATCCTTAATCTCAAATTAGATTGTATTCTTTTAATTACAATAAAAATAGTGTTATATATCGATACTAAGCGAGTAAAAATTATATGTTAATAAATATCAATAAAGACAAGTAAATTAGTAATAACTGCTATTAAATGGTTATTTGAAAAATTACTGCAGTCATAACTAAATATGTCATGGGTCGAGGAACTTGAAAGCTGAATACAATTTCTGCATGTTGTCAATCATTTACTAACGCAAAACGAAAGTAGCTAATGTTGTATTCAATTAGATCCTATTCCAATCATTTTGTTTTGTTTGCCAAAATGTGGGCATGAAATGATACCGAATTGCCACTGATGGGGTTGTTGAACTCAATAAAAAGCCCTCTGTATTATGAGGAATCAAATCAGGTAAACGTGATTGTCTCCTTTAAAAAAATTGAAGTATTTGTAAAAGAAAAAGATAAAGCAACCAAAAATAAGGCACTGGAATCACCTCTCCTTGAAAGATAGGAAAGGAATTAGATGAGAATGCCAAACTTTGCTGTCACGCAAACATTGGAATCACATTGCTTTTATTGCAGAAACGGAATAAAATGTGAAAGGGTAAGTCTCACTGTTGTGGAGGCAAGCAATGTTGATATATGCAATGTTACTGTTAAAAGTGTTGCAGGGCGATAGGTGGGATACAAGCTTTTATTTATCGCAAGTTTGGAAACTTCCGGACTGATTGTACTTTAAAATCTCCAATTTGGATCAGGTTCATTGAAATGGGTGTTTTCAGGTATGCGATGCGTTGGTTTTTTATAGAGGTAGTTTGGTGGTTGGGATGGCTGTGTAATACTGTTTATTCAGAGGGTCAATTAAGTGAATCGGTAACAGGTTCTGCTAGTTTTCCTGATCTGGGAATAACCTGCATAGGCAATGCAGCAGTTTTTATTACAAGCTTATTAAGAGGGAGGCTTGATCTGGAGATGGGGGCCAGAGATGCTCTGGCCACCATAACAGGTCCCAAGCTCAACGACATAGAGGCGTCTGGAATCACAACATGCAGGGAAGGGGAATACAAAAAAGCTTCAGTTGTGATGCTATCAACCCATACACCCAATTCTTCTATCAAGCAATTCATCAAGTATATGTCCAGTGCCCATCATGTAGAATCCATCTTGCTACATTGTGTTCCGTTAAGATATTCAGAAGTTCCGGTTCTGAGATGTGAATGCATGGACCTCTGCCGATGCATCATATTCTTCACAGTGGAAGAGGTCACAAACCTGCTTGCTCTTCGGATGCCCAAAACCCTAAAACGACTGTCTGATTCCCAGTGCTTATTGCCATGTCACCACTGCTTAACAAAAGGCTGCCATGGATACAACCAGGAGCTGGACCTGCTGCATGGGGAGGAACCAGATGAGGGATTGCCTGAGGACCTGATGCATGTGGAATACCGTGCTGCTGCAGTCTGCGAAGCACTTGATTATACTCTATGGAATTCTGTGCATGAAGAGCGTATTTGCATCTGCGTCCCTATGCATCCCAGTGATGACTGGACAAAGGTGCTCATCAGATCTTTAAAGTCTAAAGATAAAGAAGAGAGAGGAGTCACAGTCATGGCATCCGATTGCCTACAAAAATACATGGATCGGAGTGGAGGAACACCGTTCTTGGAAACAGAAGAATACAACAATATCTCCCTGATAGTGCCCAGATTGACAGAAGTAGTGGTTAACTTGATACTAACTGGTTGGTTCAGAGTGGACGGCTTCTCTAGTTCCCTCGTGGCCAGAAGGGCAACTCGAGACTATTTTGTGGATAGCAAAGGGAGTGGGTTCGCGGCCAATGCATTTCTAACGAGTGCTATGGTGAAATCTAATTTCAATAACACAGATGTTTGCCAGGTGCTGACATTCAGAGGTGATCTTCTCGGTATCAGAACCTTATCCCTTATGGTGGGTTCGGTGAATTTGATTTGTTCTGTTATTTGGGCTTTGCTTCTTGTATTTGAAGGAGGTGCCACCAAATGGTATGATCATTCCATGCTGCCCTCTAAACCTAGAGTTGCTGTGATGACGGCGGCCATTCTTATTTCGTTGGCCATGGATTGCTTGGATTTGCTTCTGGTGAGACTTGGTGATGGATATAGATGGAGAGTTAGTCCGCAAAAGCTTCATATGCTATGGGTAGCGATCTTTTTGGACATAACATACATTGTAGTAGGAGCTGCAGTAGTGGGAGCTTTGGGTATGAAAGCCATTGGTAGATGGATATATAGTGTTATGGAGGGTATTGTTTGGGTGAAGTGGGCAATAGGAAGTTATCTTCTTGGTGAGTATTCAATAGAATATGATAATTCCAGACGGAGTAGGGAGAGTGAGGGTGGATTTAGACGGAACTGGGGGAGTCAGGGTGGAGTTCTGGTGTATTCTTCTTCTTTCCTTCTCAATGCTATCTTGGCTGGAGTTCGGGCTAAGTGGCGGTACAGGAAAGCTGTGGCCGATTAAATATTTTGTCATGCTTCTCAAGATATAAATGCATGTTTTTTCTGGAAAATCTTTCCTTGGATTGAATGAAACGATTTTCATTGAATGGATGGTAAATCTTGCCAATTTTAGTGATGCATTTGAATTTTTAATGGTTGCGTGTAAGTATTTTGCATTTCAGATAGTTTCCTTAACTGGACTTCTATTTTCTGCCTTGAGCTACTTTTACTTTTCTTCCAATATATCGACTCCATTCAATCTTCACAGTAACTGTAACAAATACTTTCCTTTATTCCATTATACCCATTCCATTAAAGGAGGCGACTCCGTTCAATCTATACAGCATCTGTAACGAATATTTGTTTCCTTCCAATATTTCCCGTCTATTAAAGTAGATGACTCCATCGAATCTTCAGACGATCTCTTTCTTTAAAGAAGAAAAAACGTTTTTTTTTCATTAAAAAGTGAGTACAAAATACATAGGTTGGTATTTTCAGAATTTCATACAGTTTGTTGTTCAATGTTATTCTAAAAACCAGAAATTCACATCTTACAACTTTCAAACAGTACTCTATTCTGGCTCCTATTTCCTCTTCTTTTCTTATATATAATGTCACTCTTAAAAATAGAGTTTCACCTAACTTCATAGAAAAAAAAAACTAACTGAGATACATAGAGTCTCACTAAGAATCCTAAAGTCTACCTGCAATATCTTTTTAAACATATACTGAAATTATATTCCTTTCAAGAGTAGTTAATGCTCCCAACATTCGTCAAGGAGTCTTGCACATATGTTGCAAAATAAAACTTCCGAGGATCCTTGCCAATGCCTCTCTTGGATAAGAGATCCACAACTTGATTTTGCTCCCTATATATGTGCCCAAAAGATATAGACCGGAAAGAACTCACCATAATTCGAATACAATGCATCTAGATTGATAAAATGGGAGGATTGTTAAATGTGTATGACCTTTCACCAGTTCAATAATGCCTTTTGCATCTCCATGAACGTCTCCAACCCCAACCATATAGAGCATATCAAAACCCCCCATAATGCTATTGTTTCAACCCTACCATTTGTGCCTCTACCACCCTCCCACCAGAAGTGATAATATCTGTGACGCTCTAACACAATAAATTCTCCACAACCACAGTTCCTATGCAGACATGCACCATAAAAAAACCTAACAAAAGATCTTTCTAAATATCCTTAAACGCAATCTATCTCTTTTTGTTGTGCTTCTTTGCCAGATCAATTTCAGAGAAATATATCAACGCCTTAATGATAACAACTCTGACATTGGCATCAATTTAATCAAACAATAGAGAATTCCTACTTCTCCATATGGACAAAATGATGTATAAAGGAAGGGTCATGTATTTCTTTTGAGACACAAACCAAGAAGATAAGCAATATTTCAGAGATTGAGATTCCCATACCTGTATGATGTTCAATGCATCCATGACACCTTCCCACACCGCCACTGCAAACAAACTTCTCAAGAAAAAGTGAGAGACAACCTCGAACCCCTATTTACACATTGGACAGATACTTGGACCAATGAAGCCCTTCCGCAGAAGGTTGTTCCACGTCAGGATTTTATTGTGCAACGCCAACCAACAAAAACATATAAGTTTTCTTGGAACCTCCCATTTCCATACACATTGAAACCATTTATATTTCTCTTGAGTTACCTTCATCACAGGAAGCATGTTTTATATTTCCCAAACAACCACTTGCTCCTTCTTCATTTGTCTGCCCCATACCATCTTATCCCCATTTGCATTGATATTAACACTAGGAACACATAAATTTGACAAGTATTCTTCCCATTCTAGAGCCAAGCCTCTCGTAAGACTCAGCTCATTTGCCTTATACCATTGTTGGGAGAATATTCCTTGATTGTGTACATGATGAATCTGTTTAAGAAAGTTTATAACTTTGTCATGAAAAAAATTAAGAAGAGGTCCAATTAATGAATGATTTCCAGAGAGACCCTTTAGTGAATCTAATCCAATCTCAATCTATGAACCATCTCCAATGTCCCACTTGAGGAACCGAAGCAACCAAGGTAATTTTTTCATCATGCAATTCCATATGTGAGAGGAGCCTAATAAATGCCTTGTTCCCATCCTTATCCATTTAGAAAAATGTCCCCCTTCATATATTTTTCTCTTATGATATTCGCCCAAATGCTACTACCCTCCATCGCCCTCCATTGATTTTTACTAAGGAGGAATATGTTGAAAGAAAATAAATCCATAATGCCTCAACCTCTATCAGAGATCGGACATGCGATCAGATTCCATGTAACCATATGCATCTTGCTCTTTTGAAGGTGACCAACCCACATGTACTTAACCATAAAAGACTCGCTCTTATGGATAATCTCCTTGGGAAGCTGAAACAAGTACATCTAATAAACTGAAATGTGAAGTAAAATTGATTTAATCAAAGTCATGTGGCCCCCTATTTTTAGCCATTTTTGTGTCCAACCATCGAACTTCTTATTAAATCTTTCTAACAACCATTTCCAATCCTTAATACCATATATATTCGGTTCTAATCTAAACCCGAAATATGTGAATCCCCTCCTCTAGATGACAAGAAGTAATCTCAAATAATTTACAGATGTAAATAATTGTCACATGCTTAGGTTCTCTAGGAATCAAAATAGACTTCATTTTTCTCATGTACATTCCAAAACCATCTTTAAAAGACTTACTATACTATGTATGTGAACCCACTCATTCAGATCAACATCTTCCCTAGATAGCAGTCATCCATGAACATCAAATGTGTGATGGAAATGTTTCTCGAAACCCTGATTCCTAATACCTTACCTCTGTCTCTCTCAACCCCGATATTACGACAACAATCTATAACCAATAAAAATAGTAAAAGGAAAAGTGCACAGCCTTGTTGAAGCCCCCTAAAAGCCCTGAAAATTTGCGAAGAGAGGTCAATGATAATAACAACGAAATTCAAAGTTGTTAAGCATGACATTATCTAGCTCATGTTCCTTGACTCCATCCCCACCTTAATAAAGTGGATGGAATCTTCAAACCATCTCTAACAAATATTTCCCTTTCTTATAATATATCTACTCTACTAAAAGATGCGGCCACTCTGAATCTATCATGACTCGAGAAGTATATATACACATATATAGAACTTGAAAAATATCCTTGAGTTCAAAGAATTTTATCTTTTCAATACAAAATACATCTAAAACTATATCAATAAGAAAAAAATAATTTAATATTAACAATATGATTCATAAATAAAATAATTCAATGCCAACAAAATACATAATATATATGATTTAAAAAAAATATATATATATATATGTTAGGCCCCTATACTACTAGTGTAACCCCTTATTGTTATTAGTACAACCCCCTTATTATCTTGATGTACCCATGTAGTGCCCATATTGTTACTATTGTGCCCCATAGAAGCCCACTATTGTTATTATTGTGCCCTTACATTATTATTGTTATGTAGGCTCTGATTATGTTATGACCCCTTAGGCTCCTATATATAGAGAGGAGGTCTTTTCATTTGAATCATCCAAGAATTGTTCATTTATGTAAAGGAGGTTGCCCCCTCGAAGAGGCTGAATTCTAAGGCGTTGATCTATCTTTTCTATCTTTTCTTGAGCTGGTTTCATAACAATATATATGTATATTTATTAAAAAATAAATAAATAAATAACAAATATTACCATTAGGACATTTCAAATAATCTCACTATTCAATATCTTGATCCTTTTTCAATTGTATTTTTTGATCAATTTCGTCTAAAATCTAGAAAATATATATTTTTACATAATAGGTCATGTACTTTACACAATGCACAAGGTAATTCAAGACATTGAATTCATTTATACCTCTAAGCTATCAAGCTTTGAGTGGGGTAGGGGTCAAATCTCTTAAGGTATAAACCTTTCTTTAAGTTTTGCACTCTAAAAGGATTTGTATCTCAAGAAATTTGACCCCTTTCACAACATGGTGGATTAGTTTTTAAGATAAACCTATACTTATCACAACCCAATATGAAGAGATGTTTTAGTATCAATCTTAGTCATAAATAAAATATTTCAATCATCATGTTAAATCACATAATTTCATGCATGTGGCTTCACTTGTGGCATACTAAACAATACCCTTAATTTGACTACATAAATACCCCTAAAAATCATATGATTTAACCCCCTACCAACACAAACCGAATAGACCTTCCCAATTTAAAAAACTACTACTTTCACTAACATTTATATTTTTATACCCATATTTGTTCTTTAACTTTGCGTTGCATTTTTTATACGTGTCAATACAAAAACCCTTTGCCCCCATTATATATTCAATATATTATATCATTTTTTCTCAATTTATATCCCCCAATATGAAGGCTCATATCATGGTAATGCTCTACGAGTGAAGCCTCGTGATTTTATATCAATTTTAAAGAGAGATAAAATTATTGAAAATGAAAATCACTTTTATCTATGTGGAAGATGTAGAATTTTCTAAAATCACTATCTAATATCTTTGTCAATTTATTTCCATATCAAATTCATATATAAAGTAAATGTGTGTATTGATTATAGTGATTTTTTTTAAAATAAACACATTGATAAAATGGAGATTTATAATTCATTTAATTTTAAATATAAAATGTCTCGGGGGCAACTCAATTGGTTAATATGATAAATGTGTAACTGTCGAAACTCGAAAGATCGAGGTTAAAATACCCCTATTATGACCTGGGTTATGGGGAGGAGGACATATCCTAGCCCCCCAGAGTATTAGGTGGGCTGTTGGGTTCTTCTGGGTTACTAAAAAAAAAATTGAATATAAAATATGTGTTGCATTTGAAAAATATTATTAATGGTATAAAACATTCAAAAATAAAATATTTCAATATATGATGTTAATTAATGTTGATGTGTATTTAAAAACATATTAATAAAAAAAAATAATGCAAAGATTGTGGTTATGCTTAAAATATCTCAATACTCATTATATACATGTAACAACCCTGGTGAAAATTCCATGTAAAAATATATAAATACCACGGATGATGGGACACATATTCCAAGATCAATGTTGGGCAAGACAACCTAGTGTGTGTTCATTTGGTTGTTTATGCATAAGGAAATTGGCAAAGGAAGTGGCTAAGGCTTTGGAAAGGCATGAGGCATTTATTGACATTTTATTTATGAAAATAAAGGAAATTAGGAGAAAAGGAAGGTGAAAGGTCACAAGTTGCATGTGAGGAGGAAATTAAAGGAAAATAATGGAAAATGAAGAAAATAGAGGCCTCATTGATAAAAAGGCTTATGAGGATCAGTGGGCAAGGCTTGATCAGTTCAATTTTGGAGCTCTCTCACCATTCCCCCCCTCTCTCATACTCTTGGACACTTAGATTTTTCTTGGAGTACTTTGGCAACGGAGCAAGAAAGTCAAAGAAGTCAAGAGGAAGCAAAGATCAAGCAGGGAAAGGTAGGATCAAGCAGCTACAACAGGCTTCATTGCAGGGATCGACTTGCATGTGTGTTTTCCTTGCTAGATTTGACATGCATGGGATTGCATGTGTTTCGTTTCTACCATGGCATGGGTTTTTCCAAGTGTGACAGTATTTCTAGCATAGCCTTGCCATTTCCTTATAACATTGATGAGATGTTTTCTCTCATTCTATTTATGTGGGATGGTCGGATTGGATTCGATGATGAGTGCATTGGATCTCCGAATTGACAAACACATGGTGTAGCGGTCCCTAAACCGGACTGAGGATGTATGGAGCCATTGGCCTAGTAACCCCTGAACCAGACTGTGGGTTAAGGTAAAGCCAAATTATGTTATGACACCAACTCACAAAAAGATAGAAAATATAGATCAACGCCTTACAAATAGGCCTCTTCGAGGGGGCAACCTCCTTTACATTACACAAATGAACAATTCTTAGATGATACAAATGACAAGACCTCCTTTTTATATATAGGAGTCTATGGGGTCATAATATAATCAGAGTCGACATAACAATAATAATGTAAAGGCACAACAATAACAATAGTGGGATTCTATGGGGCAAAATATTAACAATATGGGGACTACATGGGTACAACAATATAATAAGGGGGTTGCATTAATAACAATAAGGGGTTACACTAGTAGTATAGAGACCTAACATGCCCCTCTCCTTCAAAAAGTGATGTCCTCAACGTTTGAGTAGTTCTGGATGCTTCTGTATAAAATTATGATCCTTCCATGTGGAATCTTCAGCGAGTAAGTTCTTCCACTTGCTGAGATACTTTGAAAGTGGTTGATTTCTCGGTTTTGTGACTGCTTCAAGTTCCAATGTTTTTTTTCCTTCCTTGTCAAGTTCTGGCAGTATTGTTTGAACTGGGGTCTTCTCCAACTTTTGAATGAGTTCGCACCCTGCTTCGTCATTCTTCCATTAATCCCTTGTTTCATTTATCAAATTTGGTTAGATAACTATACCAACCTGTAGCATTTCTGCAGCCATATATTCAATTTCACTCCTTTGGGCATATGGATATTTGTAAGGCCTGATGTTTGCAGGAACACTTCCTGGAATCAAATGAATAGCATGATCATGATCACAAATAGGTGGGAGGCCTTTGCGAGTCTCAAATACCTTGGAATGATTGTCCAAGACTTTTTTGGGATATGGAGAAATATATGATTTCAATGTGGGAACCTCTAGCAAACATAATTGCACAATTACGCCTCTATGTTCTTTCTTTAGAAGCTTTGTCATTCCATTAGAGTTGATTATGTTTCCTGGTTTCCCTGTGATACCGCTTAATTCAACTTCCTCTCCTTCTGAAGAAAATTTCATGAAAAGTTCTTTAAAATTAAAAGCTATTGTACCCAAGGATTGTAGCCATTAGACTCCTAGTACAACATCAACACTGCCCATTGGAATGGAAAACAATGGGCTATTCAATACATATCATCCCATGGATAGCTTGATATTATGGTACTTTCCAAAGCAGTGTAATTCCTTCGCTATCTTACAATTAATAAAATTATGGGGACTACTCGAATCAATCAACAATATTACATTTTTCTTCTTGATATGCCCTTCTATCTTGAGAGTTTGAGGAGTGGTAATTCTGGCCAATGCATTACAAGATATGGTCAGATTCATTTCTTCCTTCTTTGGGGTTGGTTCCTGGTGAGTATCCTTTTCTTTTGAGGTTTCTTGATCCTTTTCTTCTTGATATTTCACTGCTTCAACATTCTTCTTCTTGATATGTCCTTGTATCTTGAGAGTATGAGAAGTTGTAATTTTTTTCCAATGCATTACAAGATATGACTAGATTCATTTCTTGATGCTCGATGTGATCTTTCACTTCTTGAACATTTTTCTTCTTAATATGTCCTTCTATCTTGATAGTTTGAGGAGTGGTAATTTCGGCCAATGCATTACAAAATATGGTCAAATTCATTTCTTCTTTCTTGATGTGATATTTCCTTCGTAGGGTTTAGTGATCCCTGGATCAGACTGTAGATGCACGGTAAAGCCCGAGAGACTAGCAAGCATTCAAATTCCTCATGGTGTAGGTGGAGAACTCTGGTGGAATCCACATTAATTGGTGTTTTTGATGTGTTCTATGAGTCTCACATTCATGCTTGGAATATGGCATGAGTTGATTGGCTAAACGGAGACTTGGCTCAGCCAATTTATGGTTGGGTGGAACATGGTAGTCCCATCACTGGTTGGTTCATTGCATTGATTAATGAGTAATTCATTCCATTACATTTCATGTGTAAATGTGTTGATATATATATGGATTTTGATGGTTGATATGTTTATTTCATTGGCGTTCCTATTATGCTATTTAGATGTATATTTTGTGACGACAATTATGTTTGGCTCTTAGCATGTTTTTACTTGTATATGAATAGATAATGTGTGTATGACATAATAGATGAATATGGATCAAATGACATGAGGGAAAAATGGTTTATAGCGATTCTGAGATAAGTATGAGATCCCTACACTTAGTTCTGTTGTTTACACCTGTAGGTTACAACTTGAAAATATGTTTGATGAAATGCATGGAATGGCAAGTAGGGGTCTAATTAAGGTATTATGTAAGTTTATTAATTTTCTTCATTGTTTCCCTGTACCTTCCTTGATTTCAAGCTTTCATTCCATTCTGGGTAGTGGCATGGGCTCTGGGCCTGAAAAAGTGTCTTACATCTTGAGGTTGATGGCACATAACTAGAAAATTTGTTCCACAATTGCTAGCATGGAGGCCTATGAGTGTGACTTTAGGTCTCTGGTTGCTGCCTTTCCCATAACATGAGATCGACTATGGTCTCAAAGGTCTAGAACAACAATAGGACCCAGGGATAGGCTGTCTAAGTGGCTAACTTGTATCCTGAAGGTTATGTTGATGATGTTGGATGAATGTGTGTGATGTTCCATTGATTCCATTTCCTTAATGTAACCTAGGAGGTCGAATATGATCATAGAAGCCTCTCGTCTCATGTTTACCCCGGTTGGCATGGTTACTTGGGTGGATGTGGGAGGAGGGTGTTACAAAGGGGTATCAGAGCATGGTTCAACTCTCGGACTGGATGGGCAGTGTGTGTTGGTCATGCATGCATGTCAGTTGCATGTGTGTCTCTTACACTTGCATTTCATGTTCTTATGGCATTTGCTTAATGATTGATTATGGTTGTAGTATGGTTGTCCTTGAAATGCTGATGTTGATTTTGTGGAATGCATTTGTCATGAGTATGTGATTGGTTTCATATGGATTATATGTTGCTTACATGTTTATTTTATGTTGCCCATGTACATCCTTGTATGTTAGGTTACATTGTTGGATATTTTGATTACATGTATTAGTCTTGTAGGTTGATTACAAGAACTAATCGTTCATGCTCGACTACATGCATTCAGGAGTATGTGTAGTAGGTTAAGCATTGCGTATGCATATTGTTGGTTGCACATGGCAATATGTACAATGGAGTAATGGTTGTTTTCATGCATTAGGTCATCGTTTGTGTAGTTGATATAGTCATGCATTGATGACTAGACTCTATCTAGAATGATGTGTATATGGTTTGGTACTCATTTGTTATATGTATATATGAAGTTGTTATGCATGTGTGGTCTTGGTTATAGTTATGCATGAATAGTAGGTCAAACGTTCCTTGTGAAGTCATGGCATGCAATTTAGGTAATCATGGTGCTATTGTTTGTTCTGATGCTAATGTGTTGGCTAAGATAGAGCAGGAGATGCAGATCACCATAATGAGGTTGCAACATTAAACTTTAGGATAAGAGCATATCGTCATAGAGATATTTTATGTTTGACATGCAGGTATGTATGTTAAGGATTGTCATATGCATTAGGTTTATGTACATGTCTTTTGATGTTATTGTTACATTCATGATAGATGATAGTTGATTAGCATAGTCATATGCACAAGTGTTGGATAGTCAGGAATGATAGTAACTTGCAGTTGTATGCATTGTTATTGTTGTTTTACATTAGATGACCTGATGATTAGGTTACATGTTGTTGATGAGCATGCTATATATATCTTATCTTTGTTATATGCTATTAGTTTGATTATTAGGGTTATTGCATTGATATCTTGATGTTATAATTTGGATTGGTCATATGCATGATGGTTATGTTCATTGCATTGAAGATCTTGATTTTATATGTATTATGTTAACCTGGTTTGACCTATGCAGATGGTTATGGTTGCGATATTCAGGTATGAGCCAACATATTTTTCTTATGGTGTTGTACTAATATAGACTGATCGTACATATGTGATTGTTATGCATGAAAGATAAATGCTTATGAGTTTATGATGTGAACATGTTAGTTACTTAGTGTTATGGATTTCGTCATATTATTTATGTTTGAGTTGACATGTTGTAAATTCATATCTTGCTAACTAAATTGATTGTGCAGACAAGATATCCTCCCCCAAGGTACACTAAGGTATGATTTTGATTATGTAGTACACTTGGTGCTTGACTGTTTGATTATGTCGTCTATTTGATGTTGAGTGTTTGGTGTCTATCATGTCATATGGTTGATTTATTTAACATGATATTTTTGCAAGTTGGTTAAATGCTTGATGTATTGCATAATATGAGTATGTGTTCCAATGATTTTGTTTTAAGATGATTTTACTAACACATATGTGTTGAGACAATTGATATGTACTCGAATGTAGTTGGCAGTTGTAGCATTATGTCTAATGATTATGAGTTGATTATAGATTGTGTCATGATTGTTTGTGAAGATTGATTTTGAATTGATAGCTATGATTGTCTTGATATTTGGAACATGTGATTGACATGTGTGAGAAGTTACTGGAAGCATGCTCGTATTAGGCTGAGAAGGAAGTCGTTGATGTGTTTATATCATTAATGATCAGGTGATCTGACAGTGCATAGTAAGCCTAAATTGCAACAAGGCAAAAGCATAAAAGAAAGGAATTGTGCAATACTTCCTTTGGCTATGTTTGGAAACCCTAATTCCAAACGAATGAGTGTTTTTCATGCAAGAAGTATTCTTAACCTTGACTTTGTTTAACATTATGTGGATATATGTTATATTCATGAACATGTACTTGACAAGTATATTAGCTAGTCTCTAGTTACAGGTGGATTTGTCAAGGGAATTGGAGTCCCTTGAGAGATGGCATGGATGTGTCAAGCTACAAGGCAATGTGTGCAACACACCAAGATAAGGTAATCAGTGTATTGTTATGTTTATTTATGCACTAACAGTTATGTGTCTATGGAAGTGTGATGTCGGAGTTGCATGGCAAGAGAGGTTGCCACGAAATCTTGAAGAAGGCTCAGGCTGATATTTCCTTGGGAACTATGGGGATTGAGTCATTGTCTCTATTGTTAGTGTTGTGATTTTGGTCTTCTACGATGGTTGTGCTTGATTTTTGATTTTGTGTCTGGCGCATAGATATTCCACTTTGTTCGTAGTGTCGTATTGTTGTTGGTTTCCATGGTTTTCTTATTGTTGTTTCTTGTCTTGCCTTTTATTGGTTTGAGTCTCAGGAATTCGTTGGGAAAGAGGAAGTTAATGGAGCTTTGGAAGACTTGTGTGGTACCCAATAGGTAATGTAAGACATGGATGAAGCTCGGTGCATGAGTAAGCACAAGAGAAGGTAAGACTATGGCAGTCGGTTGGACTGGCTGGGTCCATTGTGGTAAATGGATGGTGGCAGTAAAGTCATGAGAAAGGTAACTAGAAAGGTGAAGTAAATGGATCTAAGATGTCAAATGTCTAGGCTATGTTGGAAGTGATTGTTCTCAACGTTGTGCACAAATAAGGAAGTTTTCTTAAATTAGACCTTATTCTATCTAGTAATTATGTTATTATCATGATTATGCCGATGTTTATTTATGAATACATGTAGGTATGTATGTATGTCATGTCTAACAAGGTCATCATGGATCATGGTGGTTTAATGCTAATGTTTATATGTATATATGCATATTGTTGTCTAACATGGTCATGATTGTTTTATTCTAATGATTATATATGTATGTATATATGTATCCATGTCATTGTTTGACAGGATTATCAAGAACTGTCCTTGTGGAGGAATGATTTCTTATGCAAGTGAATGGCATGAAGAGATTCTTGGTTCATGAGAAATTAAGTGGGAAGAGTAGTCATGACAAATATACGAGGTCAGTATCATGTGGATATGAATTGATATTATATACTTGTATTATGTAGATGATTATGTCAGGTAATGTGGAAGGATACATTAGTGAAATGAAAGTAGTGTGGTCTGTGACATGCTAGGATAAGCATAGATAAGACACTAGGAGCAAGGTTTCTTGGTAGAGACAGTGTTCTTTTGGATCTGAGGTACTATTGTTGTGCATATGTTGTATATTTTGTACATATTGCATCTATGATGTTGTGCGCATGAGGTGTTGTGTATACATAACATGTATACATGTTTTTTACACAATGTTATGTACAATATGGTACAAATAGTATTGTCCAGTTATTGCATATGCAGTGCTAGGTATAGATGGTTCCATGTAGATGTTGGATATGTGGTGCTATGTACATATTGTACTATGCGCATGATGTATATGAGGTGTTGTGTGCATATGGTGCTCTGTGCATGTTGGATATGCGGTGTTGTGTAAAGATGATGTTGTGTACATGTTAGATATGCAGTGCTATGTACATGTGGTGTTGCATGTATGTTGTACATGTGGTGCTACGTAGATATGGTGTTTTGTGCATGATTTTACAAGTGGTGTTGTGTGCATGTGGTGTTGTCTATATGTTGTACAAGTGGCACCATGTGCAGGTGGTGTTGTGTACATGTCGTGTATGTGGCATTGTGTACCTATGGTGTCACATATATGTCGTGCATGTGGTACTGTGTACATGTGGATTTGTGTACATGTTGTAGGATGGTGTAGTGTACATGTGGCGTTGTGTACACGTTGTGTAGGTGGTGTCGTGTACATGTGATGTTGTGCACACATTATGCAGGTGGTTGTAGTGTATAGGTGGTACTATGTACATGTGGTACATATGGTACTCGTGCACATGTGCTATTGTGTGCTTGTCATACATGTTGTGTTGAGGTCATGTGGTACTATATATGTGCATTATGTAGGTCCATGTATTATATGGTGTTGTAAATCGGGTATAAATGTAATGTGGTGTGTTGTATGTTTGGTGTAGGTGCATGTATGTATGGTGTTTTACATAAGCTATAGATGTAAAGTGTTTTGTTGTATGTTAGGTGTAGGTGTATGTATTGCATGGTGTTGTATGTAGTGTGGGATTGTATGTGTGTGATGCACATTATGTGTATGTGAACATGGTTGAGGAGAAGGTACTAGGTGATTGTCAAGTGTGGAAATCAATCCAGGGTGCGTACAAAATAACAACAAAGGAAGAAGTAAGGATCGATGAAGGAAAACCATCGGTATTGTATTTCATTTTTATTATGCATGTGATTTATGATTCTAATATACGATGATTATATGGGATCTATGATTATGGTTTATGATGGTTACATGTGGTTTATGATTGTGGTCTTTGTGTTTGAGCTAACCTGATGTGATATGCTTATGATGATTTGGTAAAAGATGTTATTTTGACTTGTTGTGAAAGGAAGCAAACATAATTGCAAGTGTACCTTGTGGATGAGCTACTAATGAGGTATGATGTGAATTTATTTCAATTTATTTTAAATCTAATGGAAATTATGTTCTTGGAACAGGAAGCACAAAATGCCTAGTTGGGTTCTTGAAATCGACTGTAAGAATCAATAGCAACATTGAAAAGAATTGGAACATGCAGTAGTATGTTGGTAAATCACTTTAGGAACAAGTCCATTGTGGGACACTGGTACCCAATTGTGTTTGTTGATTTCCATGAGCATGTTATGACCTATATGATGGTTTTGAGGTAGATATATGTCTTGGTTGTTTGATCTTCCGACAAGAGGAAGACTTTCCAAAGGATGGATTGCCCGGGATGGGCATGCCAGTGTAACTTGGAAGGTGAGTGACTGCATGGAAGGGGTGACTGGAGTGCCTGAGGGACTGTGTAGTAGAGAAGGGAAGGCCAGGGATGTATTTTTTTGGTCACTAGCATTGACAAATGGAATCAGATGCACATTGGGAGTGTGCCTTGGAGCAATGAATCAGTAACTGTTCGATGAGAGAACAAGTGGCGTGTGATTATAGCACTGGACATTGGATGCAGATTTGACTTTGCAGTGGATTCTAAACTTCTGAAAAAGGAGGTGAATCATGGTATTACTTTGAGGGTGGAGGTGTGAGCCTTTGGATTCCCTTGTTGTGAATGCAGGCATCATATTCCTTTATTTGTTTGTTGAGAAAATGTATATATGTGTATATGTTATTTTAAATATTGTATCGAGCTATATTTATAAAGATCAATAGACAATATGGTTATTTGCAAGTTGAAGAAAATGTGTGTGTGTATATGTGGTTATTATTGTAAATATCGTAATGATTTGTGTTATAAAGCTCCAATAAATGGTAAATTTGTCATGTTTCAATAGTGGTCATTGTAAATACTACAATGATCTATGTTATAAATCTCCATGGGTAGTATGTTTTGTTTTCAAAAGTCTTGTTAGTTATAGGTGTCATTGAACACTGAGGATGGTGTTCCCCTTAGGGGGAGGGTTCTGTAACAGCCCTGGTGAAAATTCCATGTAAAATATATAAATACCACAGATGTTGGGACATGTATTCCAAGCTGAATGTTGGGCAAGACATCATAGTGTGTGTTTATTTGGTTGTTTGTGGCTAAGGAAATTGACAAAGGCAATGACTAAGGCTTTGGAAAGGCATGAGGGATTTATTGGAATTTTATTTATGAAAATAAAGGAAATTAGGAGAAAAGGAAGGTGAAAGGTCACAGGTTACATGCGAGGAGGAAACTGAAGGAAAATAATGGAAAATGAATAAAATAGAGGCCTCATTGATAAAAAGGCTTCTGAGGATCAATGGACAAGGCTTGATCAGTTCATTTTTGGAGCTCTCTCATTATTCCCTCTCTCTTTCTCATACTCTTCGACACTTATATTTTTCTTGGAGAACTTTGGCATTGGAGCAAGAAAATAAAAGAAGGCAAGAGGAATCAAAGATCAAGCAGGGAAAGGGAGGATCAAGCAACTACATCAGGCTTCATTACAGGTATCGACTTGCATGTGTGTTTTCCTTGCTAGATTTGGCATGCATGGGATTGGATGTGTTTCTTTTCTACCATGGCATGGCTTTCGCCATGTGTGACAGCATTGTCAGCCTAGCCTTTCCATTTCCTGATATCTTTGATGAGATGGGTTCTCTCATTCCATTTATATGGGATGGTCGGAATGGATTCAAAGATGAGTAGGGTGGATCTCTGAATTGAAAAACACATGGTGTAGTGGTCCATGAAGGAGACTGAGGATGCATGAACCACTAGCCTAGTAACCCCTGAACCAGATGGTGGGTTGTGGTAAAGCTCGATTGTGTGCCTCGGTGTGCCTAGGAATCATTGTCAGTGAATGGCAGGATATACGGTAATGCCAAGAGGTAGATTTTCTCTCCGTTGGGACTAGTGATTTTGGGATGGGATGCACGGTAAATCCTAGAGATTATGTCTCAATGTAGGGCCTAATAATCCTTGGATTGGACTGCAGATCCATGGTAAATCCTAAGAGAGTAGGAGGCACTCAAATTCCTCACGGTGTAGGGGGATAACTTTGGTCGCATCCACATTGATTGTTGTTTTTAATGTGTTCTATGAGTCCCACATTAATGCTTGAAATATGGCACGGGGTTGATTAGCTTAAGGGAGACTTGGCTTGTCCAATATATGGTCGGGTGGGACGTAGTAGTCCCATCACCGATTGGTTCATTGCATTGATTAATGAGAAATTCATTCCTTTGATTTTCATTTGTGTGTGTGTGTGTGTGTCTATATATATATATATATTATTATATATATATATATATATATATATATATATATATATATATATATATATATATATGTATATATATAAGATATATATATATATATATATATATATATATATATATATGGATTTTGAAGGTTTATATGTTTATTGCGTTTATGTTCCTATTATGATGGTTAGATGTATATTTTGTGACCGCATCTATGTTTGGATCTCAACATGTTTTTACTTGTATATGAATGGATAATGTGTCTATGACCTAATAGATGAATATGTAGCAAATGACATGAGGGAACAATGGTTCATAGCGCTTCTCAAATAAGTATGATATCCCTACACTTAATTCTATTGTTTACACTTGTAGGTTACATGTTGACAATATGTTCAATGAAATGCTTGCCATGGCTAGTAGGGGTCTGGTTAAGGTCTTGTTGAGTTTATACTTTTGCTTCATTTTTTCCCTATACCTTTCTTGATTTCAAGCTTTCTTTCCATTTTGGGAATTGGTCTGGGCTCTAGGCCTTAAAAAGTGGCTTAAATCATGGGGTTTTTGGCACAAAAATGGCAATTTTGGTTCACAATCGTTAGCATGCAGGCCTATGAGAGTGACTTTAGGTCTCTAGATGTTCCCTTGCCCATATCATGAGAGATACTATGGCCTCAGAGGTCCAAAACAACAATGGGACTCAAGGACAGGTAGCCTAAGTGGTTCACTTGTCTCCTGAGGATTCTATTGATAATGTTGAATGATTGTGTGTGATGTTCCATTGATTCCATTTCCTTAAGGTTACCTAGGAGGTTGAATTTGATCATAGTAGCCTCTTGTTTCATGTTTACCTCGGTTGGCATGGTCACTTGGGCAGATGTGGGAGGAGGGTGTTACAATATATATATATTATATATATATATATTTTAAAGAAAATAAAAAATATGGATAAAACAATTGAAGTAGTCTTATTATTCAACATTTTGATGTTTTTAAGGTCTATATTTTTGTCAATTTTATATAAGATACAACAAAGATTTGTTGGAATTGAATCTAAGCATTGTAATAAACATAGTCCAAGTACCAAAGAATATTTTCAAGGAGTGAATACATTTAAGCATTCAAAAATGCTATTTAAACATTGAAAAATTACACATGGTGTGTGTATGTATGTAATTAGCATAGATGAATTTTAACCATGGATCCATTAAGTGCCTAAGGGGATCAAATCTCTTAAGCTACAAACTTTTTTTATTGCACTCTAAAAGTTGTTTGCACCTCAAAATACTTGATCCAATTGGTGGCTTGCTATATTAGTGGTTAACATGGATCAATACTTGTATAATTAAGAATCAATATAGATGCATCATAGATATAGATTTACCAAGTCCTAAGAGGAATTAAACCTCTCAAGGTACAAACCTTTCTTCAAATTTATAGTAGAAATTGATTTGATTTTGAGAGATTTAATCCCTCTATATGTTCGGTAAATGTGGAGTTGATATGAATCTATAAGTGTACTACTACCTCTTAGGGCACAATAATATGGCATTGAATATTAAATTAATTCTACTTTAAATTCACTAAGATCCATATTAAATTTGGATCTATCAAGCATCTACAAGGTTCAAATCTGATTACACTCTATAAGAGGTTTGTATCTCAAGAGATTTGATCCCTTTCTCTACTTGGTAGATCCATAATTAAAATAGATCTAGGCTACTATATTCTTAAACTAAAATAAAATGATATTATGTATTTACCTTACTGCATCAAATCATTTGATGCAGTGTCGATGCATATCAATATGTAAACCATTTTCAAGATAAAGTTTTCACATGCCCACAAACACTTAGGGTGTGATTTATTTTTAATATATAAATTTATCATTATCCTTTTAATATATTACATTTATTATTTTATTAAATGTAATTTAGTGAATTCGATTGATGTAAGGTATTTTTTTTCAAAATTTAAATTTTTATTAAGAATCGGGAAATTAGAAATTAATTGTTAGTTAAAATTCTATTTTTTGGCCTTATTTTTAAAATTTTTACCCCAATTTTTTTTGGGTTTTTTTTTTGGTCCACAATTTTATTTTTTTTGAATAATTTATTTTTTTATTCACATTAAAAATTAAAAATTAAACAATATATTAATATAAGTAAAAGAATAAATATTAAACATGAATAAAGTTACACATCATTTCAACTTTTGGAAGAATTTGTTCGCTCATGATGAGCTCTTTAGATGATATTTATTTTGTTTTTTAGTAAACTAGTTTATGAATCTTTTTGTTATATTAATGAGACCGTTTAGTTATATTTATTTTCACACAAATTTTTCTCTCTTCTCTCTCTCTTCTCTCTCTCTCTCTCTCTTCTTTCTATTTATATATATATTATATTAATATATATATTAGAGAGAGAGGAGGGAGAGGAGCTATTGAATTCAAGCTTTTCAAGTTCAAAAAGTCACATAAGGTGACCCACTTTATCTTGGAATTATAAATTTATTCTTCCTTTCATTTTTTTCGGTAGTTACCTATTTTTAGTCCTATCATTTTCAATTTTATTTAAGGTCTTTACTATCTTAACAAATGTAGTTAATCCAATGATATTTTTAGATTTATAGAATTCAACCAACTCGTGTGTTCACAGTTTGACTAAAAACAAACCTGGGATGATGATTCATACATCCCAAGTGTACATGAGAGGACCCGATATTATTATTATTAGGCCCCTATACTACTAGTGTAACCCCTTATTGTTATTAGTACAACCTCCTTATTATATTGATGTACCCATGTAGTGCCCATATTGTTACTATTATGCCCCATAAAAGCCCACTATTGTTATTATTGTGCCCTTACATTATTATTGTTATGTCAGCTCTGATTATGTTATGACCCCTAAGACTCCTATATATAGAAAGGAGGTCTTTTCATTTGTATCATCCAAGAATTGTTCATTTGTGTAATGTAAAGGAGGTTGCCCCTTCAAAGAGGCTGAATTATAAGGTGTTCAACTATCTTTTCTTTCTTTTTGTGAGCTGGTTCCATAACATTTGGTATCAGAGCTTTGGATTCTAGGGTTTCGGTGCTCCAAAAAGGTCATCATGGCATTTTCACTATAACCTTTTTTCTACGACGGTTTAGAAGTTAAAAAAAAAAACCATTTGAGAAGAAATCACGTTGAATCTCGGGTTTGAATTTCAGAGCATTTCGCACTATATTGGTGGAGATATGATTTGAGGAAGTTGGTCTTTTTGCAAACTCCTGAATTACATTTCAAACAGGTGACCTAGGGAAAATCGTCATAAATTTCTCTTTGAGTGTCGGATTAAAATTTCATAAGAAGGTACAGAAAGAGGACGGACTATAGTTTCTTGTATATATTTTTCAGAGCTAAAGGTCAAAACAGGGACTCGTGGCACGTCATACAAGTTTGCTCCACTGAACTTTTCTATAATCAGGTCACTATGGGAGATTTGGCATAATTCTTTCTTGGAGAATGCAATTTGGATTGGCCTGGTGACATTGGAAAGAGGACATAGAGGGCTACTACAGGTCACAATTTCAAAACTTAAAGATCTGAAAGGACAGAGTTATAGTCGTTTCAAGAACGAGCTCCTAAAATCAAGAAAAAGCAAGATGAGGAAGTTTGATGGCAAGGATCCGGTAAATTGGATACTTCAGATGGAGCAATATCTTGATCTACATGGTGTACCACTGTTAAAAAAGGTATGTATTGCATCTTCAAATTTAGAACTAGATAAATTTTTATGGTATGAAGGGCTTTGTTCTCGTAAACAACTTGTTACGTGGTCAATTTTCATGGAGGAAATGATAACACATTATGAGGATACAAAGAGCAACACCTTCTTTAGAGCAACA
>APFE031303301.1:106320-121127 GCA_000404065.3 Pinus taeda | reverse complement strand
TAGTAACATATGATATTAATCGAAATTCAACAATTGCATTCAGACTTATATTGTTTTTTATGTTGTTTTGAATGAAAATACAAAGCTTTCATGGTTTCTTCATAAATCAGTATAATTTGTATAAATTCATGTTTACGTTTCTATGTTACAAGAAAGCTCAATCTATTTGAATTTGGAATCAAGAGACAAGCCGATGCTTCTCTAATACCAATTTCAATGGACGTGCACAAACTGTGAAAGATGAATAAAGTTATAACCTCCCAAGTGGATGTTCTTGTATCTGTGATGCAGTAGAAAAGGAGTTTATGGATCAATCCAAAAACAAAAAAAACTCAACAACACTACAACTACTCGTGCCGAAATAAAAGGCTTCTCTACAACTTTTTTTTTTCCCTTTTCCTCCATTTCTCTTCTTTAATTGCAGGGCTGTCACCGAACTAGACGAGGTACTCAATTTACATCGTGTTAAGAGGAGCCATTCTTTATTTATTTGTGGGATTGAACATATGACCTTCCCGCGATAAATTCCTTTGACTAATCAATGTCTATGAACGAAACATGATAAGGGTTTGTGGTTCAATGGGCCGCCTACTAGTAATAAGCATAATAAGCTCTAATAGAACCACACTAGGTGTTGAATCTAAGAATTCTCTCCACTAAATCAACTGCATCATCTTCAGCCCCATGTAAGAGTGCCACCAAAGGAGTTTGAGGGGGATCGTTGTCGAAATGCATTCTGAAATAATGGCGGTTACTCTCACGCTCAATAAACTCCAACGTATCCTAGGAATTACCATCAGAATCTTGTGTAGCTGCTTCAACTCAGTCCCGGGGTGATAAACAAACAACACAGTAGTAAGAATTATACACACAAACCTTTCAACAGTAGACCTGTAACCCATTTCTGTTGCAATTGATCAATAAATGGCTACAAAAATCTCAAAATTTGAGACAACTTCCAAAAAATGAGCTTCATTAAGTTTGTTATTTTCATTATGAAAACTATCATAACTTATTGAATTTAAACTGTGATTCCATGTTGTTGCTATGGAGCTTAGCTAGGACTCCCAAGAGAGGAGCATTGATATACATCATGAGCTCATACATAATTTATGTAGTCACATACAATAATACTCACCAAACAACCCATATAGAAATATTGTATTTCTTCGTAAACATATCAATAGCATTATCATTGGATTTCCTTACTGGAGATGCTAAATGCTAAAAATTCAATTCAAGATTTTTGGAAAGAATCTCTGGTTTATCTTTGTGAACACATTAAAATCACTATTGTTGGATTGATTTATTTGGAATATCAATCTACTAAAATTTATTTATTGGAGATGTGGATATAACCAATCTCAAAGCTTCTGTAACAATCTCACACTCATCACTCACTACGATATATATTCACAGTTTCCATAACCTGCACACCAAAAAACACACTCTCAATCAGTTACCCTACAGAACAAAGAAACTCACCAGTATTGATAGAATATCCTATGTTGTAGCTACCAATAATTATGATGACGTTTACAGTTTCTATGTACAATATTCCTTGATGTGTTCATGAGATCACTACCAGACTACTAGTTTTTTGGGGAAGATACGCCCAAGCACCACCATTTTTAGTATAATTTTTAGGAGATATGTTGTATAAATGGCTTAGGTGTTTGAAAAATTCTTGGGGCATTCTTATTGTGCAAACTTTAGTGATTTTAATAAAATAGGGATTTTGACTGTGCAGAATTCAGTGAATTTAATATAAAATAAAATAAAAATAAAAATTTAAACTTCGAACAAATTTGGAAAAAAAAGACCGCATATTTATAGATCCTAGAATCTTCTAATGATGCCATGAATACTCATTTAGGTTGACTTGAAGGAGAGAAACTGGAGGAATGTGGCATTTCAATGAATCTCATAGATGTTAAAAACGATAAAAATTAATTGCCTTATTGAAATATTTGCACAATCTTCACGTTTAGCAACTAAGCAAAATAAATATGTGGGAAGCTCCAAGATCCAAAACATCTACAAGATAACAACTCTTGTGTATGTCAAAATATTTATAGAAAACCCTAATTGCATAGAGTTAGCATAGAGCTTGGATATGTTTTATTCTTAGATATAATGATTACATTACTTGAGTTTTGCACAGTAAAATTCCACCCTTTTCAGAATTCCACTCTAAACCCTTAAGCCCAATTTAAAATTTTACTCTGAACTCCCTTTTACTCCAAAATTGAAAATGTTTGATTGATTTGATTTGTATGATGTGTTCAATTGGTTTTTATGTTTTATTTATGAATAATTATATTTTTCTATAGTCGACATTGTTTAAATATGTAAGAAGGTTTGGTCTTCATAATGACATGCTAAACTACCTCTACCACAAATAGGCTTAATGGTTGAGCCATTCCCCACCACTATGTCAATGTCCATTTGTTTTATCTGATATCGAACTACAAAAAAACTGGATCAAATTTGATATACGAATTACATGGAACACTCTTTCTATGAATTAAAGTTCCCTCTACAACACCATCCTACATTATTAATTGATTAATAATATGTATTATTGTGTCAGAGAGACATGTGCGCGAGGAGGAGCAAAACGTTATAGAATATAATCTATGTTTGTTGCTTCACACACCTGTTGTCATACACAACACTACTTGTTCACATTCATTAAAGAGGCACTTAATTGAATATTTGATAATAAGTATTTGAAAGCATATGGAAGAATGAGTGTGCGAAAGAAATTTACAATAAAATTCTATGTTACATTACGAAAGAAACTAATTAAAGTTAAGAAAATACATGTTCTCACATATTCTTATACAATCTCTATCTAGGTTTGAAGGTGCTTCACCGCACTTCCTTACCTCCACACAATCATTCATTCCACCTATGGGTGTGTGGAGTACGAATGTGTAGAAAAAGCTTCCATTGTGCTTCTTCTGCAATTACGCTCAATTGCACATGTTCCTTGCTCCACATGCCCATTCTCCTGCATAACACTTCTTCTTGACATGCATTGAAAAGACATTACATTGAATATTGCATAATAAATATTTAATTCACAAATTCACTTAAAATAGTTTTGAAAAACACACATGGAATTGTCAAATCATCTCTATATCAAATAGAATGTCCCCATGTCGATCTGCCCTTAAGAGAAAATGTAGTTGGAGATCCTAAACATTACGAATTAAACTATGTTCCCTCCTCCACATATTAAATTAGCCTTCGATAGAGTGTGGAGAAGAAAGCTCAACTCGATATAGTCCCTACTCTTTAGCAAATTCCACCGTACAGTTTCTTCGCACACTCATTCTCCTTCCTCCACATATCACAAAATTATTCTTTATTATCCATGACACGGTTTGGCATAATCAACGAAAAAAAAATTCTTCACTTCCGTATGCATTCTCCGTTTGCACAATTCTCCCATGATCCATTGATTCACCCTTATGAGAAAATGTAGTTGAAGATGCAAAACATTTTGAATTAATTTTTTTGTTCCATACATCACATATTAAATTAGCCTTCTCTAGGGTGCAAAGTATAATGATTGACTCTATATAGTCCCTACTCTTTAACAAATTCCACCACACACAGTTTCTCCACACACGCTTTCTCCTTCCTCCACATATGAAAAATTAGCCTATGTTGTCCATGCCTCAACTCGGCATACCCAACAACAAAAATGTTCTGCATTTTTGCATGCATTTTCCTTCTACATAGTTCTCACACACACCTTCCTTCCGGGAAATACTAGTTCTTAAACTGCATTTAGGCCACTCATAAAGCAGTTTTGCAATATCTCTTTTTCATCTTGATTTACAATAAAATGAGCCACCTTGACATAGTAATGTGCACATTTGCTACAAAGTTCCAAAGATGTTATATGCTGTAAAGATATACACGTAACCTAAACTTTTATGCTCCAAACTTTTGTAGTTCTCTCAGCTATAGAAGCAGGTATGCAAAAATATATGCAAAGATACCAAACAACCTACTTCGAACCTGATATATCCCTCTCTCATTCGAACATGTTATATCCATTTTCTTTGCATTTATCAAACAAAATAAGGAAGTACAATCCCTCTGTAAGTTCTCACATATTCTCATACAATCCTTCTGCAAGTTCAAAAGTGATTCTACGCACTCCCTTATCTCGGCACATACCCCTTCACCTACACACCCTTCACTCTGCACACATTCATGACTCCATGGTCTGTTCCCCTACACAATGAAATTTGTAAAAGTGTAAAATGAAAAAGAAAAGTTTAAAACAAAATAAGATAAAAATGCACTAGTCGTACATGTCATTGTGTCAGTGTCTATGTTAATGCCAAAGAAATCATTGATGAAACCTCGCACCCTACCCCTCCCCCCATCGTAAAGGACCTACTTAGAGAACTGTGTAAAGGTCAGTGTTACAACACTCACCGAGGGAATGGCCACTCAGAAAATTAGCCTTTTTTAAATTTTAAAATGACTTTCCCCACACTCACAAACACTGAAAAATAAATTTCCCTCCACAAGGGGAATTATGTCCCATCACAACTCACTTAGCCAAACTTAAATTAGAAATAATATTTTCATAATTTAGAAAAAAAAAAAAGAAAAAAAAATTATGGAAGAATAGAAATATTCAGCAGTTCCCCAAGACTTTGGTTAAAATTGCAAAAACATAGCAAAATAATGTGGAGCCAATGCACTTTGACTCTGAGGCGAATGTTATAGTCCCTCATGAGGCAAGGACTAATATGTTCTCATCATTGGATTATGCAAATGGTAGGTAGTTTCATGTTAGATAGCACATGTTCACGTTATTTGTACACATGCATTTAAATCATTTATAAATTGTTTCAATTATATTTTATTATGTTCTAATGATAAAAAATTTAGTATGAGAGTGATTTGTTATTTTGACTATGTTTAAAGTGGAATTGAAATGTCCCTCTTTTAAAATAAAAGTAAAATATTTTTAGATAAAAAACCAATGTTGACTATAATAAAAAACAAAAATGAATATACTCAATGCATATGAAGGAGGTAGTAAAAATATTTCACTCCCACTCTCAATCGTAAATAACATATTTCAATTTCCATATGAAGTATCATGGGTTTATATTAACTTTTCAAAGATAACATAGCTGAAATTTAAAAAATCCTTATATTTTCACTTTCAAATGTAAACAAGATGTATAATTCTTATACCTTTTAAAAATATTTTAATAAAACACTTAAATACACTATTTGAATAAATGTACTAAGTAATTTATTTCAAGATCAGTTTTTTAGAGAGAGAGAGAGAGAGAGAGAGAGAGAGAGAGATTATTTTAATGCTAACCATAACATAATAAAACATTTCAATGTAGAAAGAGAGTAATTGAAAGTAAAATAATTGTCAATTATCTCCTAATAAAACTAATAAGAACACATATGTAATTTAATTCTTAATAAAAAAAAATAGTATGTAACATTTAAACAATATAATTAGTGATAAAATAAATTCAATGTGGATCATAGATAAAATATTTGAATGTCTATATATGTGTGTGGGGATATGGTTAAAGAAAAAACCTATGTATATATTATATAAAGCAATTGAGAAAAACACAATTTTATGGTTAAAAATATTTTTAGTCTCACTATTCTACATTTTGGCTCTTTTTCAAGGTCTTATTTGTATCAAATCGAACAATAAAACCATAATCTTTGTAATATACACAATCCAAGTGGCCAAGCGAAATTTTCAAGGCATGAATTCAAAAATGATATGTGTGTGTGTGTGAGTGATAATGAAGGGGGCCCAATTCTCTCTATATTCAAATATTTTCTCATTTTTTACATTCTAAAAATATTGCACCTTAAAAGATTTGATCTCTCTTCATGCTTGCTACATTTGTGATAAATATGGATCTATATTTTGTCAATAAAACCCTCAACTTAAACCTTATGACTGCACCAAAAAATAAAGATATTTGGGGAAATAATAAATCATTATAATAGAATATGACTCCTCCTCCTCCGCCCCCCTCCCTCCCCACAAAAACATGGAAGAGGAATAAAGCATTGGAATTAAATTCTCTTATCTATAAAACTTAAAAAAAAGGCACCAAAATCACATAAAATAGAAATACTGAATTGAGGAATTGATGCAACTCTCTAGTGATACAATCACTCACTCAGGAGACTTCACCACAGACAGACAACTTACATTCATCAAGTCATCAAGCTATTACATCGATAGGATTCGATTATTGTTGAACAAGTTACTAGAATATAGGAACTCCCAACCAACAAAGTCTAATCAAGGTAAGCAATTCTAAAAACTCATAAGAAGATCAAATTACAAGAGAATATTATACAGATTTCTCCATTATTCCAACACTCCCCTTTAATGGAAAAATGTGTTTTCTACCACACCCAATTGATTCCTACATACTTCAAAATTTTCCATTCCAAGAGACTTAGTAAAGATGTAAACCACATTTTCATTGGTATTACAATAGACTAAATCAATCTACTTGGACTGAATCTTTTTCCTAACAAAATGACAATATGCCTCAATATGTTTTGATCTTGCTTTGTACACAAGATTGTTGATTAGATTGATGGTGCTTTGATTGTCACACTTGATAATGGTTGGTGTTTTATGCTTTTATCCTACATATTCAAGAAGTCATCTTAGCAAAATTATCTCACACGTAGCAGTGCATAAAGATTTGTACTCACCTTTAGTGGATGATAAAGAAACAATTGGTTGTTTCTTACTGCTCCAAGCCACAATCCCAAATCCAAGACTGAATGAATAACCTGAATTTGATTTTCTATCATTGATATTTCCAACCCAATCTCAATCAAAATATCATGTCATCTCAACATTGAAATCATCAGTATAATTAATGCCAAAGCTAACCATTCCTTTAAGATACCGAAAAACTTGCTTTGAGTCTCCCCAATGGATTTCAAGAGGTTGAATTGACCTAGAATGCTAACTAATTATGCTATATTTGGCTTGGTTGTAGTGAGGTAGTTTAAAATTCCCACCAGCTAATATTACATTGAACCATCCACATCTCTTGTCCCATCAATACTACAAAGTTTTGAATTTTGTTCTATGGTATTGACACTTCCCTACATTAGTCCATTTTGAATCTTTTCAGTGACTCCCTAGTATACTTACTCTGTGTAACCATTGTCTATGAACCTTCTCTCCATATCTCAAGACCTAAGCAATCGTGCAATTCACCAAGGTATTTCATTTCAAATTCCTATGACATTTGACCTTTAACTTCATCAGTTAACTTATAAGCATTGTCTTTTATAGTAACATCCTCAACATACAAAATAATCATAATAGCATGTCCTTCTTGACCTGAATTGATATACATATTAGGGTCACTTTTATTTTTCATAAAACCTTTTTGAAGAAAGAAATAATCGATCTTCACATACCATGATCTTGGCACCTGTTTCTATCCATATAATGCTTTCTTTAACTTACAAACAAGATGCTCTTGGCAATTTTTAACAAACCCTTCTAGCTAAAGAACATAAGCTTCTCATTTTAGTTCCCCATTTAGGAAGACATACTTAACATCTAGATGATCTGGTTTCAATTTAGTTTTTGTACATAAATTAATAATTAATATAACTTTATTTAACTTAGCTATAGGTAAAAAAAATATTCATAATAAATTTCCTCTTTATATGAGTAACCTTTTGCAACTAACCTCACCTTATATTTATTCATACTTCCATCAACTTTAAATTTAGGTTTTAACAACCATTTTGATCCTATGGGTACCTATTTTCAAGAAATTTTGTTAGTTCCCAAGTATCAGTCTTCATTAAAGACTCATATTCTTACTTCATTACATCTCTCCACTCTTTATTTTCATTAACTTCTTAAAATTTGAAGGTTCTATGGAATTCATGACTTTAGACATCAAGGAATAATCTTAAAATATTATTGGTGGTTGGATTTGATGAGATGACCTTGTTGGTACTTCATTTCTTTCATCTCTTCACCTACTTCAAGGTGAATCAACTCTTCCTCTTAGTGTGTTGTGACTACTAGAGGTGTCCATGTCGCTAGATTATTCCTCATCTTTTTTTTCCTACTTATCATTTTCTTCCCCTTTGACATCATCATACTCATAAGGGATATTCCATGCATAATACTTGTCATTATCATGACCTTCATATGCAAGCTCATGAAATAATACATCTCTACTTCCAAATATTCTATGAGTGCAAGGATCGAACAACTTATAAGATCTATGATCAGAATAGTAACCTACGAAGATACATTTGATATATTTCACATCAATTTACCTCCTATCTTATTTTCGAGCATGAGAGAATGCTTTGGTATCGAAGATTCTGAGATGGCTTACTATTGGTTTATAACCATAAATGCTACAAAATGAGTCTTATGATATAAAATCTTAGTTGTACTTGTATTTTTAAGGTAAACAACAGTATTAACAGCCGATCAAAAAAGAATTGGTAATATTTTTACCTTTTAACATCCTTCGTGCACATGCTACCAGGGTTTGGTTCTTTCTTTCAACTATTCCATTATGTTTTGGAGTAATGGTATTGTGTATTGTTGTAAAATTCCATGGAATTTGCATTATTTAGTGAATTAATTTGAGATATATTCTCCCCCTCAATCATATCAGAGGATCTTGGTGTATTTTTTTGTTTTCTCTTTAACCATAGTTTTGAAATCCTTAAAATATTCAAATACAACACTCTTCTTTCTCATGAAGCATACCCATATATATTTCATACAATCATAAATAAAGATCAAGAAGTAATGTGTTTCACTTATTGATCTAGTTTTCATATGACCACATACATCTCTATTCACAAGTTCTAGAACATCCCTTTTCCATTTATCTACATGAGTAGGGAACACTTCCCTATGCATCTTCCCTATTGCACAACCTTCACATGCAGAATATTATTTCTTAAGTATTGGAAGCCCTTCTACAATTTCTAATTTTTGCAATAGTAATAGATCATGAAAATTAATGTAGCCATACCTTTGATGCTAAGGAGTTTCTATTGTCATTTCCATGGATGCCAATTCTTGATGCCTTTTGGTTGTCACAATGAGCTTATACAATTTTCTAATTCTAACTCATGTTGTGATAACCTTGAATTGATCCTATATCTCTTTCACTACACAATGTGAATTTACAAATTCAACCTTCAAGCCTTGATCTATTATAGTAGAGCATGAGATTAGATTTTTATAAATACCAAGAAGATACATCACAGTATGGATTAGCTTAACACAAACATTCGGTAAAGTCACTAGCACGTCATGATACCCTTTGATTCCATGTGGAAAATCATCCCCAAGATATATATTCCTACCATTGTTAGTTTCATGAATGTTATCAAACTAGTGTCTATTACACGACATATGTATGGAGGCTCCAAAATAAACAAACCAAGTATATGGATTGTCTATTTCAGCAGATAGTGCAACATATGTAATAAAGAGTCTAAAGTTTCTTATGTCATTATTCATTGTTTCTCCTAGATCAATAAAGTTACTAGTGTGCCTCTTATTTCTATGTTTGGACTCATGGTATTTCCTTTTCATAGAGTTCATTGAGTAGTGTCCAAACTTGCCAGAATAATGACATTTAAGATTGAACTTTCGAGATGTCATACCTAGTTATGATTTTGCAAATGGTGGATTACCAAATGATGGATTTCCTTGTGGTGAATTTCCTCATTTATTACCTTCCCAAGGCTTCCCTTTTAAATGTGGTTTCCCTTTTGTGATCAATGCCAAATTAGAATTTTTAGGCTTAATATTCTTTCACCTTTCTTCCTCCTGCATAAGTATACCTACCAACTCATAAAAAGTGGGGTTCTTCTCCCTTGTGTTAAGACCTGTGATGAACATCTAATACTCATATAGATCCCATTTATGGTTTATAGTGACTAAGTTAGTGCTAGATATTGTTTCACCTATGTCTCCAAGTTTATCTTTAAAATCCTTAATTCTTGAAATAAAATTAATCATACATTCGTTTTCTTCCATTTTAACAGACATAAGCTTACTCTTCAAACACAAGATTCTATTTCTATTCTTTGATTCATACAAAACGTTGAGTGTTGTCCAGATCTTCTTTGATGTCTTTTAGTCTGTAATATGTGGTATAATGTTTCCTTTTACGAACATTTGCAGCAACACTTCCGCCTTAGTCTCTCACTTCTCCCGATCTTGAATTAATGCAATTGTAGCTCTTGCAACTGCCTCTACCTTCACTTCATCACCACTTTCTATTGACCAAATATTGTATCCTTCCATCAATTTCTGCATCTTAAACTTTTGATTCATGTGATTCACCCCATCCAACTTAGTTTCTTCATCCATGTATGATTCTACTAGGGAGTTACCCATCTTGATTTGTTTTTAAGATACTTCTCCAAAGAAAAAAATACACAAAAATTCATGCACTTCCATAGTATATCATTCCATAGCAAATGTAGCACTCACACAACACTTCAATTATAAATTAGAGGATGAAAAAAAAAGTTCATGCGATTTGCAAAGAATTGGAATGCACTGATTTTAATAGTTGTTAATTATAGTGAACAATCCCATGCACAATGGTCTGAATGAACATCCCAAAAATTCCTTACACTACTTCAATATGCTATAACACACTAATTCCACACTTTGATATGTGGGCGTTTCATTTGCTGAAAGTTTCATCTTGATGGATTACTATCCAATTATTTTATGATAGTATGTAGGGTGAATTTATTTTTCAACAATCAATGCTTACAACTCCAATAAATTCACAAGACTTCCCATGTCAATCATAGAGATGAAGGCTGGCATTGTAGTAACAATAATTAATTTAATATTTAGTCAATGGAATCACCGGATCAAGAAAAAAAGGTAACATAGTCAACATAAACATATTCTATTCACCTCTTTAACCAAATAAAGCTTCCTAGAGAGCTTTGCATTAATATTTGGTCCAACCCCTCACAAACTTCCATGACTGCTTACTACATGCAGCGATCTTTTCTACTCCACAATTCATACAACTCCAAGTTTTCAAAGACTCCAAAACTACATGTGTTTTTCAACATGTTGTAGCTATTCAACCCATTCAATCTACCTCATCATGCTAAGCTCAATATTTAGAATTAGCCTCCACCAAGTGCACGACATATAGTTCTTTCTCCACTCTTACCACACCATCGAACTCATCTCTAGCCTAATGACCTTCAAGATGACTTTGATACTAACATAGAAAATAGAAAGGCATAATTGAAGAATGGATGCATATCTCTAGTGAGAATAGCTCATTTATGATATTGCACCACACACAATTTACATTCATCATGCCAACAAACTATTATATATATCGGATTAGATTATTGTTGAACAATTTTATGAAATATAGGAACTCCCAACTAAAAAAATTCTAATAAAAATAAGCAATTCTAACAACTTAGAGAATCCCCTAGAGATTTCTCCATTATTCTAATTGACCACACCAAAAAAATGAATATATTATATATTTTCAAAAAAAAAAAATCATTGTAATCAAATATGGCAACTCCTTAAAAAAAAACATTAAAATTGGAAAAGGAATAAAGCATTGGAATCGAAATATATTAACCTTTTATGATAACTGATGAAGATTATTTTAAAATCCCATAGAGATTTGCAGTCACTGAAGACTGGTTGGAGATGATAGGTAAGCGTAGCTTGTGTGTAAATATTCAAGTAAAATGGTGTGGCTCCAATGGGAAGACTATGGAGAGAACCTCAAAAGCCTAAGCTCTAGAACCATTTCTGGATTTTCTCTACAAACAAACAACCTTTCTTGTATTGATTGTGGGTTCATGTTCAATAGAGAAAGTGTTCAATTCCACACACAACTTCTCTCTAAAGTGCAGACCACATGTGAATTTTTGGACATGAATGTTTCATTGGAACCTTCCCGAATTCCTATCAAGCAGTTCAAAATTTTGGCCATTTGTGATGGATGGATAATCTTATCCATTAAGAAAGAACATAGTGATCGATGGCAGGTTCCATATTTTTCTATGAGGATGGATGCAGCATGCTCGGTACAATATGAGCTCTACGCATTTAGAGGTGTTCATGTTTCTAGATTTTCTAGCTTGGGTTGCATAAGTGCGGTATGTTAAAGATTGTGGCTCGAGCGAAGGATGTTGGCAATGTTAGGTCCCTACAATACTAGTATATTCCACCATTATTATTTTCATTGTTGATCTGAAATGGAGGTTTAACAACTTTTTATGCTTACAAGAACTTCCCACTCCAAATCTTAATAAATAAATGATCTAGCTTATGTATGACATTTGCAAAATTAAATACTTGAGTTAGGTGTATGTAGTTTGTTTTTAATTGTTTAAATGCTTATGTCTTTATGTTGATATTAACCACATATATAACAGTTGTATAAAGTGGCAAATTAACATCAACGCATAACAACAAATTTAATCTAGGATTTCACCCGAATATTGTGGGCTATGTCTCCTTGAGATTTTGTCATCTTGACTTGGCTCTTTGGGATTATGGAAAAGTTTCTTTTACAAGTTCCACACTTAAATCCAAAGGTTACAGAACTGAACCAATGGGCTTAGAATACCATCTATATCCCTGTCATGGCTGTCATCACTTTGCAAACAGATCTAAGTTTCCTTAGACTTTATTCCTTTAATCAGTGCTTTGAGCTACCCTGAGCTATAGAGGCCCTAACTCCTTCATAATTCTTCAACTGGCTCTTAAACCTCTTCTACTATCTCCAACACATATCAGACACCAACAATAGATTGATCATTTGATCATTTGCTTCCTGAAACTTCCCTGTATCATCTCGGCCTTTATAAGTCTCCAAATTCTTCTGTAAATCCCTACAATGGATTCAGAATGCTCATTACAGTCAGGAACGACTATTGGTTCGCTGAGAATAAGTACTGCTAGCTCCTACAACTGCCTCCAACCTCTAGTGGTTCCTGAGCTCCACAATCAATCTTCCTAGATGAAATTCTCCATGAATATGACCTCCCTAGCTTCTTTGGACTATCCCATCAGCTTCAGAAGGCTCTAATTATCTTAGCGAGACTCTTGTTACACTCTTGCTACTTCTCTCCTTCTCTTTTGTTTTCTCTGTTTTTTTGTCGAAAACGGCTCTTGGAGTGCTCTTATGCAATATCCTCTAGGAATACTCTACCAATATTGGCAAACTACACTTATCTCCAACTAAACTTAGCATATCTTCCTAAGTTTATTTGTTTCGCCAGGCTGACCATCAGAGGTAGTCATTGCATTAACGTCCTAACGCACGTATGGGCGGTATATCCTGGCGGTTTGGGATAAGACCTTATTACATTTATATTTGGTGGTTGTGGTTAATCCTTCAACCGCAGTATTGATAAGCGAAGAGCAATTTCTCACATGGGAAAAAAGCTATAAGATGTATTTTACCAAAAGCACACGATTATCCTTAACAGTCGACATACAGCATGCGAAAATATCTTTTCTCGCGTGCTCTCAGAGTATTAACCATCATGCACGAATATGCATGAGATTGCATGAGAACTGTTATATTGAGTGGAATACATCAACGGTTGAGATCATCTAGTTAGTTTGTAGAGGATGACATGATATCCATTGGATCTAGAGAGGTCATATCAATGGTGTGGATTGAAGTGCTTTATAAAACAAACCTCAAATTGTTACAACATAAATATGCAATGTAACCTTAAGTTGTTAAGAAACACATTGACAGAGTTGGCAAAGCGATGTCCTATCTTGTCGGAGGTCACGGGTTTGATTCTGTCAGACTCCAACATATTTTACATAACCATTATAGGGCCATGTGGTGGCCTCCGAGCTTGCCACGTGTCAGCACTTGATTGGTCCTTAAGGTCTTGGATCAATATCTGATCACTCCTCCCCGTTAGGAATCTTTTAGACCCCAAAAGATTGATTTATTGTTCTGTACATTAGATGAGAGTAACAACACCCTCTTCTTTCAGCCTCCATACACTTGCCTTGCATGGCTAGTACCTTTGAACCAAAACTCGAAGGTAGTCAACACTTCCCTTCCTAGATGTGCTTGTCCTCTTGTGAAAAACTGTCTTCCTTGAACTCATTCAAAATTTATGTTGAAAAGTTTACAATAGGTAGTTGAACATCGCTTCCTTGATCATCAATCCAAGGTGGCTCAAAAAACGTGAGATTACATCATAAATCCATGCATACTCAACGAAAATTTGCATGTGTACCAATTAAAGTGCATTTACTGGGTTAAGAAGTCAAATCACTTCTTACCAAGCCACTTCTTATGGTGACTTTTGTTGCTGCAAATTTTCTTCTGACATCTTGTCAAAAACAACATAACACAAGAAATAACTTGACGACTATTAGAAAATTAAATATTACGGAGCAATGGAACACATAAAATATTGCAGAAATATAAACATAGAAAACGCACAAAACAAGAGAGACGCAGATATACATGGTTCACCCAGTTTGGGCTACGTCCACCTCCAACAGCTAGTCCTTCCTTTCTATTATCCAGCAAAAATGAAGAGACACAACCTACAGCAAATCTGCTGTAATATCCTATGTTTTCTCTCACAGTCTCACCTCTTTGTTTCTCGCTCACATTGAATACACATCTATCTCACAGCCTCAAATACAATGCCCTCATACAAAGAGAGGGGTTGCCTTCTAGGGCAAAAAACCCTAAACTAAA
>APFE031303301.1:77327-91444 GCA_000404065.3 Pinus taeda | reverse complement strand
AGGGTTGCGCCCCCACAGGCGACAACAGGCCGATTCCTGCATGCAGCCTCCACTGCCTAGGGCTGCACCCTCACGGATAGCGTGACGACCCATAATTTTTTTATTAATCATAATCGATTACACTGCTTATTTTTGTTTAGAAATGAACATATATATATATATAAATGTTTTTTTTTTAAATAAAAAATATATATTTATTTTTAGTTTAAATGTTTTTTTTATTTCTTTTTAATTTGAAAAATTATTATTTTTTAACTTTTAATTTTATGATTATTATTATCTTTTTATTTATTTTTTGTAAGTATAATTTTTTTTAGTTTTTTTTTTTTATGTTTTTAATCTTATTTTAGTAGTTTTTTAAATTTTTTTGTGTTTTATTTAATTTTCTAATTTTTTTTTTTTTTAATCGGGCTTGTTTTTAATTTTAATTTCTTTTACTTTTCTTTCTTTTCTTTTCTTTTTCTTCTTCTCTTTTATTTTTCTTTTTTTCTTTTTTTCTTTTTTTCTTTTTTTTTTTTTATGGTTTACGAGAAAATTTTTTTTACATCTTTTATTTTTTATTTTACAACTAGAATATTTCTTGTAAGTAATCATGAATTGTCAAAAATATTGGACATAAAATATTTTAAAGTGTCAAAAAATGTGACATTTAAAAAAATATCCACACTTAATACAATAAAAAATTTAAAGTGTCAAAAATAATCCCTCTGAAAAAAAAGGTTGATGCTGCATCAACACGTTTCAAAATCTACATGAAAATCACTAACATTAAAAAGCAAATATTTATATTTAAATACATAAGAAAATTTAAAGTGTCAAAAATATGCTCTGAAAAAAATGAGTGTATTCTGCATCACCAGTTTTCAAATCGGGTCACTTTTTTGCTACCTCTACGAAACGGGTAATCATATCAGTTCCCATTTCAAAGTTTACATTGTTTAAAATGTAATATTTTAAGAATGGTTTAAAAGTAGACATGTAAGGTTTCAAGGAAGGTTTGACAAGGTTGCTACTAGAAATGCTTCCTAATGGCGAAAGGTATTAGATGAAACTCATGGTGAGAATAAAAGAAATGTTAATGAAGATTTCATAGGCTCTAACATTGGATCAAAGACCCACCATGTTCCAAAGATCGATATGAGGAAGTTTGATGTCAAAGATCCCATAACATGGATACTACAAATGGAGCAATATTTCGATCTCCATAATGTGAAAAACATACAAAAGGTATGCATTGAAACTTTATATTTGGAACTCAATCAGTTTGTATAGTATCGATGGCTTTGCTCTCATAAAAAAAAAAAAAAAAATCACTTGGTCAATTTTAACGGAGGAAATGATTGCACATTATGAGGATACAAAGAGCAACATCTTCTCTAGTCAATTGATAAATCTCAAACCAAAGGGTTAAATGGTATATCACATTGAGGACTTCCAAAAATTGAATGTAAGGATAAATGATATTCTAGAGGAGCATAGGATTAATGTGTTCATAGGGACCTTAAAGGATAGAATCCAACATGAGGTTCGCCTTTGGGAACTTGATTCATTGGAAAATGCATTCAGGTTGGCAAGAAAAATTGAAAGCAAAATTATGGCAACAAGGAAGCCTACCACTCACAACTATAAAGATGGAAGTGTTTTTTCCCCTAGCCTTCCACAGCCTACAAGGTTGACACCACAACAATTGTAAGAAAAAAGAGAAAAAGGGCTTTGTTATAGTTGTGAGAGTAAATACACTAAAGTTCATAAGTGTGCTTAGAAGAAATTTTTCTATATAGATTGTGAAGAGGAGGAACAAAACGAAAAAAAAAAAGGATATACACCAGGAACCAACCCTAGATAAAGAAGAAATGAATCTGACCATATCTTGTAACGCATTGGCGGAAACTACCACTCCTCAAACTCTTAATATAGAAGGAAAAAAAGTTATAGTGTTGATTGATTCGGGTAGTACCCATAATTTTATTAATTGTAAGATAGCCAAGGAATTGAATTGCTTCCTTTATCCAGCACGAAAGTGTCAAGTGATGGTTGCAAATGGAGGAACCATAAATTTCTCTGGAAAGTACCATAATATCAAGTTATCCATGGGATAATATGTATTGAATAGTCTAATCCTTTCTATTCCAATGGGTGGTATTGTTGTTGTACTAGGATTACAATGGCTACAATCTTTTGGTACAATAGATTTTAATTTTCAAGAACTTGAATTTTTTTTAGGAAGGAAAGGAAGTTGAATTAAGGGGTATCATAATCAGGAAAGATAATCAGCTCTAATGGCATAACAAGGCTTCTAAAGAAAGAAAAATGGGGCGTAATTGCACAATTATGTTCACTATAGGCTCCCACTTCAAAATCATCTATTTCTCTAGATCTCCAAAAAGTCTTGGACAATCTTGACAACATATTTGAGACTTCCAAAAGCCTCCCACCTATTCATGATCATCACCATGTTATTCATTTGATTCCAGGAAGTGTTCCTCCAAACATCAGGCTTTATAGATATCCTTATACCCAAAAGAGTGAGATTGAACGTATGGTGGCAGAAATGCTAGAGGTTGGTATAATTCAACCTAGTCAAAGTTCTTTCTCTGCTCTAGTAGTATTGGTGCACAAGAAGGATGGATCATGGCGCATGTGTCTGGATTATAGGGATACCAACAAGATCACCGTTAAATATAAGTTTCCCATTCTAATCATTGATGAATTATTGGATGAATTAAATGGAGCAATTTACTTCACCAAGTTGGATCTTCGTTCAGGATATCATCAAATCAAAATGAAGACTAAAGACATTCCAAAAACAACATTTAGAACTCATGAGGGTCATTATGAATTCTAGGTCATGCCTTTTGGCCTTACCAATGCACCTTCTACATTTTAAGGTTTGATGATTTTCATTTCCAAACCGTTCCTCAAAAAATTTGTGTTAGTATTTTTTTATGATATACTAATCTACAACAAGTCTTGGAAGGATCGTGTTAAACATGCTCACAAGGTTCTCAAACTATTGGAGGAGAAACAACTATATGAAAAAAACCTCCAAATGTTTCTTTGGAGTAAAGGAGGTGGAATATGTGGGTCATATTGTATCTCATGAAGGTGTTAAGAAAGACCCTAGCAAAATTAAAGCTATTAAGGAATGGAAAATTCCCACATCCATAAAGCATCAGTGAGGATTTATTGGTTTGACAGGGTATTATCGCAAGTTTTTTAAGAATTATGGGGGACTAGTAGCACCTCTAACAACATTACTAAATAAAGATGCATTTTATTGAACTCTAGAAGCAATGATGGCCTTTGAATATCTTAAAGAGACAATGTGCCAAGCACCGGTATTACTTATGCCGAATTTCACAAAAACCTTTATTGTGCAGTGTGATTCCTCGGGAAATGGAATTGGTGCTATTTTAATGGAAGAAGGAAGACCCATTTCTTTTGAAAGTTGTCCAATCAAAGGAAAGTATTTACACAAAGCTATTTATGAGAAGGAAATGTTGGCAATACTACATGCACTTAAGAAATGGTGACCTTACCTAATGGGAAGACACTTTAAGGTAAAAATAGATCATGATTGTCTTAAGTACATTTTAGAACAAAAATTATCTTCAGAAGATCAACAAAAATAGGTCACAAAGATGTCAGGTTATGACTTTGAAATCATCTACAAAAAAGGGAAGAAAAATGTTGTTGTAGATGCACTCTCAAGAAAGGATGAGGATGTGGAAACATTGTTTTGTGGCATTTCTATTATCCAACCAAATTGGATAAACGAATCAAAGCATGAATGGACGAATGGTGAAGAAGTGTGGGCACTCATTCAAAAGTTGCAGCAAGATCCAAGTACATATGACACATTTAGCTAGAAAAAGGATTCGTTATGGTACAAAGATTGCTTACACCTCCATGAGAATTCCAAACTCAAACAAAATATTCTTCTTGAATTGCACACCTCCTCATTAGGAGCGCACTCAGGATTTTTAGAAACTTACCACCAGGTTAAGAAGGATTTTTTGGGGGATGGCCTTCAATCTAATATTCAAAAGTTTGTGGAAAAATGTTTAGTTTGCCAAAAACATAAAGTTGAAACAATTAAGACCCCAGGCCTGTTACAACCTTTATTCATTCCAAGTCAATGTTAGGAGGAGGTTTCAATGGATTTTATCACAGGTCTACCCAATTCTGAGGGAAAGAGTGTCATCATGGTGGTAGTTGATAGACTTACCAAGTATGCATACTTTTGTGCATTATCTCATCCATAATTTTAAATCTAGTACAGTTGCTACTGCATTTATAGAAACAATACAAAAGCTACATGAAAACCCAAAGATGATTGTAAGTGATAAAGATCCCATTTTCACTGGAAATTTTTGGACTGAACTATTTTCTTGTTTGGGTACACAGTTAGCTCATAGTTCATCTTATCATCCTCAATATGATGGGAAAACTAAGACATTGAACAAATGTTTCGAAGGATATCTTTGTCGCTTTGTAATTGATAAACATGACAATGGATCAAGTGGTTGACTTTGGCTGAATGGTGGTATAACACTTCCTTCCATACTATAGCAAAACTGATACCATATATGACACTTTATGGACATAATCGGTCGTCCATCACATCATATTTAAGAGAAAATTATACAACAAGTTCTTACACTCTTATAGGATAACCTCACTTTGGTGCATAATAAATGAAACAATAGGCAAATCAACATCACACCGAAAGAAGTTTTGATGTAGGTGACTAGGTATTTCTATGACTACAACCATACAAACAAATGTCCCTAAAGCAAACTATGAAGGATAATAAATTATCACCAAAGTATTATGGTTCGTACAAGGTGTTGCAAAAGATTGGTACTATGGCATACAAATTGGATCTCCCTGCATCTTCTCGAGTGCACCCAGTTTTTCATGTTTCATGTTTAAAGAAGGTTATAGCTGACAATCTCCCAGTTCAAACAATATTGCCACAACTTGACGAGGAACGAAAAAACATAGTGGAACCTGAAGCTTTTTTATGTAATCAACATTTTAAAAAATGAAAAATAAGACAACTAGAAAATTTGTTAAGTAATCATGATTTCAAAAAATATTGGACATAAAAAATTTTAAAGTGTCAAAAAATGTAACATTTAAAAAAAAATCCACACTTAGTACATTAACAAAATTAAAGTCTCAAAATTAATCCCTCTGAAAAAAAGATTGATGCTGCATCAACACGTTTCAAAATCAGAATGAAAATGACTAACATTAAAAAACAAATATTTATATTTGATATATAAGAAAATTTAAAGTGTCAAAAATATGCTCTGAAAAAAAAATAAGTGTATTCTACATCACCACTGTTCAAATCGGGTCATTTTTTTGCTACCAATATGAAACGAGTAATCGTATCAGTTCCCATTTCAAAGTTTACATTGTTTAATATGTAATATTTTAATAATGGTTTAAAGCAGACATGTAAGGTTTCAAGGAAGGTTTGACAAGGTTGCTACAAGAAATGCTTCCTAATGGCGAAAGGTGTTAGATGAAACTCATGGTGAGAACAAAAGAAATGTTAATCAAGATTTCATAGACTCTAACATTGGATCAAAGACCCACCATGTTCCAAAGATTGATATGAGAAAGTTTGATGGCAAGGATCTCATAACATGGATACTACAAATTAAGCAATATTTCAATCTCCATAATGTGGAAAACATACAAAAGGTATGCATTGCAACTTTATATTTGGAACCCAATCAGTTTGTATGGTATTGATGGCTTTGCTCTCATTAAAAAAAAAAAAAAAAAAAAAAAAAAAAAAAAAAATCACTTGGTCAATTTTAACGGAGAAAATGATGGCACATTATGAGGATACAAAGAGCAACACCTTCTCTAGTCAATTGATAAATCTCAAACCAAAGGGTTAAATGGTACATCACACTGAGGACTTCCAAAAATTGAATGTAAGGATAAATGACATTCAAGAGGAGCATAGGATTAATGTGTTCATAGGGACCTTAAAGGTTAGAATCCAACATGAGGTTCACCTTTGGGAACTTGATTCATTGGAAAATGCATTTAGGTTGGCAAGAAAAATTGAAAGCAAAATTATGGCAACAAAGAAGCCTACCACTCACAACTATAAAAATGGAAGTGTTGTTGCCCCTAGCCTTCCAAAGCCTACAAGGTTGACACCACAAAAATTTTAAGAAAAAAGATCAAAAGGGATTTCTTATAGTTCTAAGATAAAATACACTAAAGTTCATAAGTGTGATGAGAAGAAATTATTTTACATAGATTGTGAAGAGGAGGAAGAAAAGTTACAACAAACATCAAAAGAAGAGGATATACACCAGGAACCAACCCTAGATAAAGAATAAATGAATTCCTCCATATCTTGTAATGCATTGGTAGGAATTACCACTCCTCAAACTCTCAGTATAGAAGGAGAAAAAGGTAATAGTGTTGATTGATTCGGGTAGTACCCATAATTTTATTCATTGTAAGATAGCCAAGGAATTGAATTGCTTCCTATATCCAACACCAAACTGTCAAGTGATGGTTGCAAATGGAGGAACCATAAATTTATTTGGAAAGTGCCATAATATCAAGTTATCCATGGGATAATATGTATTGAATAGTCCAATGCTTTCCATTCCAATGAGTGGTGTTGATGTTGTACTATGATTACAATGGCTACAAACTTTGAGTACAACAGATTTTAATTTTCAAGAACTTTTCTTGAATTTTTTTTAGGAAGGAAAGGAAGTTGAATTAAGGGGTATTACAAGGAAAACGGGAAAGATAAACAGCTCTAACGGCATGAAAAATCTTCTAAAGAAATAACAATGGGGCATAATTCCACAATTATGTTCACTAGCGGTTCCCATATCAAAATCATCTATTTCACTAGATCTCCAAAAAGTCTTGGACAATCTTTCCAACGTATTTGAGACTTCCAAAGGCCTCCCACCTATTCATGATCATCACCATGATATTCATTTGATTCCAAGAAGTGTTCCTCCAAACATCAAGCCTTATAGATATCCTTATACCCAAAAGAGTGAGATTGAACGTATGGTGGCAGAAATGCTAGAGGTTGGTATAATTCAACCTAGTCAAAGTTCTTTCTCTACTCCAGTAGTATGGGTTCACAAGAAATATGGATCATGGTGCATGTTTCCGGATTATAGGGAGACCAACAAGATCACCATAAAAGATAAATTTCTCACTCCAATCATTGATGAATTATTGGATGAATTAAATGGAGGAATTTATTTCACCAAGTTGGATATTTGTTTAGGATGTCATCAAATCAGAACGAAGACTAAAGACATTCCAGAAACAACATTTAGAACTCATGAGGGTCATTATGAATTCTAGGTCATGCCTTTTGGCCTTACCAATGCACATTTTACATTTCAAGGTTTAATGAATTCCATTTTCAAACCCTTCCTCAGAAAATTTGTATTAGTATTCTTTTATGATATACTAATCTACAGCAAGTCTTGGAAGGATCATGTTAAACATGTTGACAAGGTTCTCAAACTATTGGAGGAGAAACAATTATATGAAGAAACCTCCAAATGTTTCTTTGGAGTACAGGAGGTGGAATATGTGGGTCATATTGTATCTCATGAAGGTGTTAAGGTAGACCCTAGCAAAATTAAAGCCATTAAGGAATGGAAAATCCCACATCTATAAGGCATCTGCAAGGATTTATCGGTTTGACAAGGTATTATCGCAAGTTTGTTAAGAATTATGGGAGAATAGTAGCACCTCTAACAATATTACTAAAGAAAGATGCATTTTATTGAAATCTAGAAGCAACGATGGCCTTTGAACATCTTTAAAAGACAATGTGCCAAGCACCGGTATTACCTATGCCAAAATTCACAAAAACCTTTATTATGTAATGTGATGCCTCGAGAAATGGAATTGGTGCTATTTTAATGGAAGAAGGAAGACCCATTTCTTTTGAAAGTTGTCCAATCAAAGGAAAGTATTTACACAAAGCTATTTATGAGAAGGAAATGTTGGAAATACTACATGCACTTAAGAAATGACGACCTTACCTAATGGGAAGACACTTCAAGGTAAAAATGGATCATGATCATCTTAAATACATTTTAGAACAAATATTATCTTTAAAAGATCAACAAAAATAGGTCACAAAGATGTTGGGTTATGGCTTTGAAATCATCTACAAAAAAGGGAATAAAAATGTTGTTGTAGATGCACTCTCAAGAATGGATGAGGATGTGGAAACATTGTTTTGTGGCATTTCTATTATCAAACTAGACTGGATAAACAAATCAAGGGCTGAATGGAAGAATGACCAAGAAGTGTGGGCAGTCATTCAAAAGTTGCAACAAGATCTGAGTACATATGACACATTTAACTGGAAAAAGGATTCGTTATGGTACAAATATTACTTATACCTATATAAGAATTCCCAACTCAAACAAAATATTCTTCTTGAATTGCACACCTCTCCGTTAGTAGGGCACTTAGGATTTTAAGAAACTTACCACCGAGTTAAAAAGGATTTTTTTTGGGATAGCCTTAAATCTAATATTCAAAATTTTGTGGTAGAATGTTTGGTTTGCCAACAAAATAAAGTTGAAACAATTAAGACTCTGGGCCTATTACAACCTTTATCCATTCCAAGTCAATGTTTGGAGGAGGTTTCAATGGATTTTATCACAGGTCTACCCAATTCCAAAGGAAAGAGTATCATCATGGTGGTAGTTGATAGACTTACCAAGTATGCACACTTTTGTGCATTATCTCATCCATTTAAATCTAGTACAGCTGGTACTGCATTTATGGAAACAATATAAAAGATTCATGGAAACCAAAAGATTATTGTAAGCGACAAAGATCCCATTTTCACTGGAAAATTTTGGACGAAATTATTTTCTTGTTTGGGTACACAGTTAGCTCATAACTCATCTTATCATCCTCAATATGATGGGAAAACTGAGACATTGAACAAATGTTTTGAAGGATATCTTCGTTGCTTTGTAACTGATAAACATACACAATGGTCAAGTGGTTGACTCTAGCTGAATGGTTGTATAACACTTCCTTCCATATTGCAGAAAAACGAATGTCAATTATGGAACTTTATGGATATAATCCACCATCCATCACATCATACTTAAGGGAAAATTATACAACAAGTTCTTCAACTCTAAAGGATAACCTCACTGTGGTGCATAATAAATGAAACAATAGGAAAATCAACATCGCAGTGAAAGATGTTTTGATGTAGGTGACTGGGTATTTCTACGACTACAACCATACAAACAAATGTCCCTCAAGCAAGCTAAGAAGGATAATAAATTATCACCAAAGTATTATGGTCCATACAAGGCATTGCAAAAGATTAGTACGATGGCATACAAATTGGAGCTTCCTGCATCTTCCCTAGTGCAACCAATTTTCCATGTTTCATGCTTAAAGAAGGTTATAGCTAACAAGCTCCCAGTTCAAACAATATTGCCAGAACTTGATGAGGAATGAAAAATCATAGTGGAACCTAAAGCAGTCATAGAAACAAGAACTTGACAACTACGAAATTTATTAATTTCAAAGTATCTCATCAAGTGGAAGAACTTACCCAATGAAGTGAGCCTCACTCTCATGTGAGGAAAACAATTACAAGTCCAAAAGAATTAAATTAATTCAAATCAAGAAAGTTGGATTTAATCCTACCTTTCTAGATTGAGTTTGTTCCTCATGGTTAGGAGTGAGTTTATGCTTAGTTTGTTGAGACATTTTCTCTAACTAGTTAAGCTCCTAGATTAGTGTTTGGTTGAGATATTTGCTCAACCATAGTGTCCACGATAGAAGTATTATCTTGAGACAAAATTCCTCATGTATTTATATGTGTATCATAAACATTAATCGTACATTGCATTATGAGTGTGTGAGGAATACAATATAGTAAGGCTGAGACCTTTTCCAACATTTCTATGTCTCTGGTATGTTTTATGTGTGTTAATTGTGTTTAATATTCTACATATGGTATCAGAGCTTTATAGTTCTCAGGGCCTGCATTATTTTGTGGTAATTTCCCATGGAAGGTGGAGCCTTATTTCTCATCGAATGTTAAAGGTTCTGTCTAAGTGACCATGGTGTGTGTGATTGTTGACCACAATTGAGTTGATCTACGTAGGGACGAGACAACCTGTGTGGTGTGAAGACTCAATGTTGTTGTGGATTAGTAGATTCATTCTTTTTTTTTTGTGCCTTAGAGCTGCATGAGGTAACAAACAAAGGAAACTTGACTATGTCTAGCTCTATTCGTAGATCGGAACTCTACCAGCTCATAATCGCATAAGGTAGATTAGATCAGATCTGATGAGGTTCCAAACTTTGGCATTCTATTGAAAGCTTTGGGCATCTTTCCATGGTGCTACAAATGTGTTAGTGAATCCAACTGCGTAGAGCTATAGAATATCACCGTGGAAATTTTGTGGTATCCTAGGATTTATCAAGTTTGCAGAGGCGCATAGAAGCACAGTGTTATTTCCAGACTACCTCTGGATTTGTGCATTTAGCGTTGGAAATAAATCTACCCTAAGAGCACATCCATTCGGCCAATAGTCACTCAGCGAAAAGCCAAAATAAGGTACTGTAAAAAAAACACTCTTCTTTCTTCTGTTGTAGATAAAGAGTTATGGATAGTTGAGTGTATCCTTTGCTGGTTACGTGGCCAGTGGCGTGCTTCATCGATGGATGGGTTAAATAGATTATAAAATGCAGTGTGCTTGCAGTATAAATACCTCAAGTTTAGGGAGATCCCTACGTGGATCTGTGGCACTTGTGCTTCAAAGCTTATTACTATCATAAAACTTCCGCAGAAAATCTGATCCTCCACTGCTAACAGCACCTACCTTTAATGGTATTAACCCTTCTTCACCAATAAAATATTAGCTTAATATGTGATGTCGTTGCTTTGAATGATCAAGACAGTTCTACAGTTCTTCATCCCCTTTGATAATAAGCATGTCAATAACCTTTGGATTGGTTACACGGGCCTGCTTTCGCAACCGGGCAGCTACAACAGAACTTTCTGTGTAACTATAGCAATTTACTCAGTCCAGCCTTTTCTGTGTAACTATAGCCATGTACAACGATTAAGGTCTTCGGATCCAATCCTTCTTATCCATTTACATGTTTCTGATCTTGCATACTAATTCCTAGCTCACGGATAAAGCCAATAATACGAAACAACCATTGTATAAACACCGTGGAGGAGCCTTCGCCGTAAAAATCTACAGCGTGGAAGACTTGCTTGCGTGGAAGTCAAAGGCAAAAATTCCATAAGTCATTTTGTTTGCAAGGCATGAAGTTTATGGTTTGAATATTTAAGTGGGCACATTTTTATATATTAGAATATGCTTGAAATAAAGGTATACACAAATGGTTTGAAGATTTAAGGGGGCGCATTTTTATATATTAGAATATATTAGTTCATGCTTCAAAAAAAAAAGGTGTAAACGTATATTTTAAAAATAATGTAAAAAAATTATTTTATGGAAAAAAATTATTTTATGAAAGTTTTGAAAGGAGGTATGTAAAAGTGCTTAAACATATTTTGGGGAGATGTGTTTTTTATTGTAATTTTTTTTTGAGGGATAAGTGAATGTTGAAAGTTTTGAAGTGATGGTTTGGAGTGATAAGATGATTTGCTTTTGTAATTTTGGAGCGTAAATTTGGAGAGATTAGAGAATATGATTACTTCCAAAAGGTTGAGTCAATAGTTATTTAGTTCTTGTCTTATAAATAATGCAAAAAAATATTGTATGGAAAGTTTTAAAAGGGAGGTATGTAAAAGTGCTTTAATATATTTTGGGGAGATGTGTGTTTTTTAATGTAATTTTTTTCTTTAGTGATAAGTGAATGTTGAGAGTTTTGATGTTAGGGTCTCACTCTAACTCCCTTATTTATGTAGTGGGATTACGTCATAATAAAGAGTCAATAAAGCCCATATTAATAATTGTAAGTGGTTAACCCGCTATTTATTACGGGACCACAGTTAGTTGCAAATGGGCCTAGTATATTGGTAATGGTATTAATAAGCCCATGGTTATTGATCCATGGATTACATGTATGAGTCATATATTAAAGGATAGAACTACCTACGGAGCATCGTGTGTCTTTTTTTTGATCGAGCTCTGCTATTGGGGTTGCCCCCTCGAAGAGGCCAGTGAAAATTGCCTCTGAATAATTAAAGTATTTGTTGTTGACTCTCACTTTCTATGTTCTGGGTATTTTTCTTCGCATATTCTGTATTTGGGTATCTTTTGCAGGTTAAAAGCATAACAATTGGTATCAGAGCTCTTTCCAGGGCCGGTGGGATCTCCATTTCTTAGCAAAAAAATTTTGGCTACAGACGTGTTCCGGCGTCTTTAAACCACGGGATCTGTCGTTGAGCGCATAAACCTACGGATTTGGGGAGGCATGCACGCAGGAAATACAAGAGGTGGTCACGCTTGTTGGACTCCCTTGTAACCCCTGTCGGTACCCCTTCGAGTAGTAGCGCATTAGACAGAACCGCGTACGAACTGTCTTCCACGCACCTTCTGGGTATATCGGAAGCCCCCTAACTCCTCTGCAACCTAGCCATAGATAAACAGTCGACCATCTTGCTGCTACAGTACACAGAGAACAGTACTCGGAGAGATTACTCGCCCGTACAATAGGGTAGTCGGGTTGTACGGCTAAGGGTACGGTTGATCCTCCTTAGTCAAAGCCCTGAAACATTGGGCCGAGTACTACTGTCAGACCCTTATGTATATTGCGATCTGTAGCACCTGACACTCCTCGAGACTATAGCTCCCTTTATCTTGGGATCACGCATCATCTCAGCCAGATCCGCTCGTGCAAAGGGGTGCAGTGGCAGCGGACATCAGTCTGATCTATTAGATCCATCAGATCCGCAGCAACAATCTATTCCGCCATTCAGATCTCTCAGATCCACCTGATCTGAGTAGTTGTGTGGGGTTCCTATACCGGAGCATGATTTTTGCAGGACTTTTGATAGCATTAACATTTTGAGGATTCGGCAACTGCAGTATTCCTAAGGAAGGAGTAAAACTCCATTAGGAGTTTTCTTAAAAAAAAAAAAAAAGCCTGAGATCTCCTGGGGCGCTTATTGGTGATCTAGCCCATCAGAATCAGGACGATGAGCTGAGCACAGTGGTACCATTCAATTCTTAGTGAAAAAAAAAAAATTGGCGGTCCCAAATTTTAAGAAGCATAAGGTCGGTTCATGGTAACAACTAGAGCCCAAGCGATGGCCAATGAGAGGATGGACAAACTTGAACAAATCTTGAAATCCATCCAATTTCAGCTTGACAATCTAACAGTATTAGTCTCGAACGCAATCTAGAAGGGCAAGGAGGTAGCCCATGAGGAAGAGAATATTGGAAATGGACACAGTGAGGGTGAGTCTAGTCATTCTCCTCACCTCTGGGGCTCCCAAAAACAACAATCCCGTCCGAGACCTCCCAAATTGGATATGCATAAATTTGATGGTTCTCACCCAGCGGAATGGATAGCACAAATGGAGCAGTATTTCAATTTGAATAACATCCTAGATGATGAGACTCAGATTATGGTGGGGAGCATGTACTTGGATAATGAAAGGTGGCAATGGTGGGAATGGCATCAACGTTGCAATACACCTTTTAGGACTTGGGACAAATTCAAAAAAGCTCTTTCAGACCGCTTTGACCAGGAATCTGCTTTTTTGAGTCGTCTTACTAAGCTCCGACAGACGGGCACAGTGGATATATATATTACAGCCTTTGAAGCCTTAGCCTTCTGCACTAGGGGTCTCTCAGATGTGTTCTACACAGAATGTTTTATCAGCGGCCTTAAAGAGGCCATAAAAGCCCATGTCCAACTGCAACACCCTCCCACATGGCTTGAGGCTTGCAAGGTAGCTCGTAACGTGGAACGTGCGTTAGCAGCCCTGGCCACCCGCCCAAATTTCACTGCCAAGGGTCGCACCACACAGGCTCACAACACGACTCAAACACTTAAGGTTCAAAAGGTGTCACCAGTAGAAATGGCCGAAAGAAGAAAGCAGGGATTATGTTACTACT
>APFE031303301.1:56803-73190 GCA_000404065.3 Pinus taeda | reverse complement strand
GCATCGTGTGTCTTATTTTTGAATCGAGCTCTGCTCTATTGGAGGTTGCCCCCTCGAAGAGGCCAGTGAACATTGCTTATGAATAATAAAATATTTGTTGTTGACTCTCACTATTCTATGTTCTGGGTAATTTTCTTCGCATATTCTGTATTTGGGTATCTTTGTAGGTTAAAAGCATAACACGAGATGTGGGTAGCTCTGAAATAGGAAGAGTTGAGAAGAAACCTGCTTAAGGTCAAACTTGACGGGAGCAACAACAGTAGTGGGTTGAATCCCAAAGTAGAGGAGGAGGATAACGCAACCCTTGCATTGAAGGGATAGCAGGGGAAACAGAGACGAAAGAAGGACGTCTCCAAGGGGAAGTGCTTCAGATGGGCCATTATGCATCCTAATGGCCTTTGAAGAAAAATGACAAGGATGAGAAGCATGATCCTAAGGTTGTGTTGAAGGCCTCGAAAATCGTTACGTCAACACAAGGGGGAAACCACCTGGTCCGGACTTTAAGGCAACTCCTTTTCTGTTTAAGTAGTGGCTCTAATTGGATATAATGGGACCAGTTTCCCAATGAAAGGTGATTCAATGAATGTGTAATTCTTATAGTGGAGTGAAATAGATGTATTTGCATCAATGAATCAAATGGAAAACATATGAATTAATCTAGTCTATAACCCGGGATTGTTTAACGTTCATCTAGATGTGATCTATAATGATTTTCCATAGTAAATGACAATATATATTGCTCAAACACCAATGGAAATGAAAATATTTCAAGATAATTATTTTGATTAAATAGTTAATCAAAATAATGTGTATAACTCATATCGCATTTAGAATATCAAAAGCAATTTGTTTAACATGTATTTAAAAATATCAATGGCAGCATGACCAGAAATGAATACATGTAACATTGTTCTTTAAATACCATGTAATAAACAATTTGAAAAGATAACTTAACTATTTATTTATGAACAAAACAGAGGCACAAAGAGAGAAATACTAGATGCACGTTGCTCAACTCATACAGTAGTGCAACTTCTCAAAATTCTTTATGAAAATTCCTAAAACAATGTTCCAGACGTTCTATTGAAAAAAGTATGAAAGTACAATAGTGCGAGCTTTCGTAAGCCTTTCTTCATAAAATTTAGGATCTTTATTTCACACAATAAGTAAGCTTAATGATCATAATTTGGATTAGGGGCAAAAATTTTCTCAAAAATCAAAGTTCTCAGAATTGCTAAAAATTTGAATGACCACGTTCGTCAAAATTGGGTCAACAATCAATGAGGACATGCCAAGTGTAACTTTATGATTGGTCGATAGTTTGATTTGTTAATTTTTTTTCATTAGTCGTCGGAGGACCAATGAGAAGGTGGCGTGTGGCAAGCCCGGAGGCCACCTTGTGTTCCTCCCCAAGGGCCTAGCAGGTTGGCGCGTAGTGTAAAATGTAAGTTGGCGGGTTGGCGGAGTTGAACCTGCAACCTTGCCCAAAAACCCCACACCTTACTGCTATGCTGCAGCTGTATCACTTAAAAAACAAGGGGCATGACTTGTAATTAAAGAGGCAACACGTGGTGGATGGGGAAGGAGAGGGCTAGCCCCCTCCGCATGTGACCGACATCTCAAAACCGAAGGCCAGCGCTTAACGCTAACAACGAGTTTAATGAATTAAGTGGGGATTAGTACTAATTAAAACATTTTTATCCCTTAATTAATCATGGATTAAGTTAGCGACAATTTTAGCAGGCCCGACAAATCTGGTGCTGCTCCAATTTTGGCAGGGCTAACTGGAGTTTCTCCAGATTTGGTGGAGTTTTCCTAGGGAAAACTAAAGAGACCATAACTTTTGCAAAATTCGACCGATTTTGGCTCAAAAAGAGTCATTCCTAGATGATTTGGATGTTCTAAATCCAATGGAACATGTTGCAGAGGTAGAAAGTCATTTTTGTATGTGATTTTTCTACGTTGAAGTTTAAGGAAGCCTAGGGCCACCAAGAAAGGAGGTCAATCCTAGATCAAATGAAGTCCAATTGGAGAGCTTGGATAGTAATTTTTGGGGTTTTTGGGTCTTCTAAATCCAATGGAGCAAGTTGCAAAGCCATTGGATCACTACAGGTGCATGCATTCAGAGAATTGACCATTAATCCAAAGAGAGCCTAGCCATTGAAGCAGATCCAAGGAGATGTAGCCCAGGAGGGGTGAAATCATTTATCAAATTTGTGTTATGAGTTGGTGTGTTTTACTTCTTTGAAATTTACTTGCTGTATATGTGTTTTAAACAACTAATTAACCTCATAAATTTCTCATAAAAGACACTCAACAATTGACACATAATTCCTCACATTTTGGTTAATTTTTGGCTATCTTAAACACATTTGTTTTTAATATTGATGAAGGATATTGCATAGCATTAACAAGTTTTCCCAACATTCAGATCAAGTTGGTATCAGAGCAAGGTTAGCGCATTTTAACCCTGAGATCGTCTGCCAAGGTTAGCTAGAAAATTAGCTATTGGTTTTGTATTTGTGCAAGGAGAATTTAACTGTGTGCAAGTTTATGTGTGTAAGCTGAAGAAGGGAGATCGTCTCAGATGCTTCTTTTTTGTGAAACTTTTTGAAGTTTTGTGAAGCTTTTTAATGCATTAGAAGTGTGATGGCATATTCAACAAGTGATGTTTCTAATCCATATTCCTTAGCAAGACTCTTTGATACAGAGATGTTGCAAGAGCTTATCATCATGAGAGATATGGTGCAAGAGATGAATGAAGATGGGAAGGAGAACACTATACTTCAAGAGGATTTGATGGCCATGAAGGAGGAGAAGCAAGAGCTTCTTGAAAAGATGCATGAGATGGAGATTCAACTCCATGATGCCAAGGAAACACTAGCCAAGTATGTGCATGAAAATGAGGTATGCAATTCAAGTTTATCTTCAATTTCCTCTCAAAATGAATGTTTTAGTGCTTTTGAAATACACACTAGAGGAATAGGGTCCAAATTCTTGATGAAGATGGGTTATGAATGTAAAGGGTTAGGAAAATATACATAAGGCATAGTTGAGCCAATTGTTGTTGAGGAAAGGCCTAGGTATTTGGGTCTTGGTTATGGGCAACATGATGGAGAATGCTCCAAAGCAAAGGAGGCATATGAAGGTGATCCAAGAAGGGCTTTCATTACATGTTCATTACCTCAAGCTTGTGAAGTTTGTGTTCGTGAGGAATGGAAAAATTTTATACCCACTTTGCAATAAGATGCTCATAAGCATGCAACTAGTGGAAATGGAAAACAAGGGGATGTTGAAAGCTCTAAGGCCATTGAAACCATTGTTGGTATTCTGAAGAGAGCCACTACCTCATCAAATTCACCTCTTCAAGAAGGTGACAAAGGTGAATGTGCAAGTTATAAATCTACCTTTAATAAAGTTTATTTTGATTATGATAAACATGGTAAATCTTCACATAAGATTTGGAGAAAATTTACATGTTCCTTTTGTGGATTGAATAATCATATTGTTTCAAGGCGTTGAAAGAGGATAGCCATACACAGGAAACTTTCAGAACAAAATAGACAGAAATCTAAAGGTCCATTGGATAATGGAAACCATGTTGAAAACAAGATGTAATTATTTTGCACTCATTGCCATAATTAGAGTCATCTTGTAGACAAGTGTTGGATTTTGTATCCAACAAGTCATCCACGACATTTGAAGAGGGTGGAGAGAGATTTTGGTAAGAATGGAAAAGAGGATTCCATAATTGAGGTAGGTCGGGATGATACACATGATGAAGTGCAGCTGAAAGAAGCGCCATTGAAATGGTTTGAAAAGAGATGGTTAGATTTCTTAACCAATTAAGGTCGTGCATTTCTTTTTATATTTGATGCAAATCTTGCCTTATTGAGGCATTTACTTGTTATTTGGATGCATTTATTTTCTATTGAAAGTATGTTGCATATTACATGAAGCAAGATGTTGGAAAAGTAAAGTTATGCTTACTCACTTAGATGCAGCAAAGATGGCAATTTGCAACTACAAATTTGCATGCATGTTGCATTCTTGAACTTGCATGTTTATGCCAAGAAGGTGTTCGAAAGTGGAGTATGTTGACTCACTTTATTGCGACAAATTTGGTCATTTCAGCTCTTTAAGTACTCGTACATACCAATGGGATTCTTGTACTTGTGAGAGAGTTGAGAATTGTTATACATGCATGAGAGTTTGTGTGTATGAACAGTGGAATTTGTAATAGTTTCATTGTGCTTGAACATGCATGAGCGATTGACTTGTGTTGGTTGATTGCTTTGTTAACGTGTATGTTGTCAACTTGATAATGTTGATCATTTGCACATGCATGAGTGTCGGCTTGTGTGGTCGATTAATTGTTACATGTATGTTATATCGACTTGGAAGAGTTGATTTTGTCTCCAAAGATGAAAGGGAAATGTGATGAATTGTTTCATGAGAATGTGGAATTCTTGTTGTAAATCATCAAGTTGTTATACATGCTTTTTCTTGACTTGAAAGTTAGTTGTTTGAAGAAGCATGTTTTATCGACTTGTGTTTATTCGATGGTTATAAACCAAGATGTAAGAGTACATGGCAATGTTCACATGATGTGACATTTGTTGCTTTGAAGAAGCAAAAGGAAGAGGTCGTAAAGTTATATTCTTGCACGAGTGTTTTTCAAGGTTAATGGTGTTTCTTGTGACAAGATGTCGCAGGATTTTGGAAAGTTCACGCTTGAGCAAGAGGCTCATGATTAGCCTTCATTCTCAAATCATGACATGAGTAGCATGTTAATACTAGAGGATGATGGAATCAATAAGCGAAAGTGGAAAAAAAGGCCAAAAAAATTTGCAGCCATTGTATACCATTTGATGTGTCGACGCCAAGAAATAAAAGAGATGGCGAATGCACTCTTCCAGATGCAGAATTTGGAACTGTGGAGGTAAAAGAATGGTCATTTCTTTTTGTTTTTATTACTGATATTGGAACTCATTGTTGTAGTTCACTTAGATGGGCTTAACTTGGAAAAGTGGTTTCCAAGGAGAAGCTTGCATCGAATGCATCTGTTGCAAAGGAGGAACATAATTCTCAGTGAGAAGGCCATCAGTCAGCTTTCCAACTACCAAGGGATAGCTTTGGTACAGCAGGGTGTGTAATCAACAAGCATCCAACAAATCTTGGATTGGGTCAATAGCAAAAGGAGAACATTGGTTGAAGTACCAAACCATTTGCAAGGCAAGGCATGCCAGTGAACCCAAGTGGTTGTCATGGAGATTTTTCCAAGTAGAATCGATTGATAAACTTGGGAAGGAGAAGATTATTCAGTTCTCTTCAAATAAACAACTTTTGTGGGTCCAAAATCCTATCAGTGGGAAGGAGTGATCATAATCTGGATCAGAGGCAAAAATTTGCTAAAAAATAGAAGTGATCAAAATCACTCAAAAACTAAACGATTGCGTCCGTCTTGGTGATACGCTCCCAATGCAAATCGTTTCACTCAAAATAGAGCTCGTATGAGAAAGATAGAGACTTCTGTCCACTTTGTCAAACATAAGAATTTTGCAAAAAAAATTACAGTCACTGCTCAGTCAACAGTCTGTATTGCTGACATGGCAGGTGACTGTGCAGGTCAAAATTGGGTCAATAGTCAATGAAGACATGCCAAGTGGTGCTTTATGATTGGTCAACTGTTTGATGTGTTCGTTTATTTTTATTGGCCTTCGGAGAACCAATGAGAAGGTGACATGTGACAAGCCCAAAGGCCACCACGTGTCCCTCCCCAAGGACCTAGCAGGTTGGCGTGCAGTGTAAACTTTTATTTGGTAGGTCGGCGGAGTTGAACCCATGACCTCACCCACATAAGCCCCATGGTTTACTGCTATGTCACAACTGTATCACTTGACAAACAAGGGGTGTGACTTGTATTTAAAGAGGCATCACGTGGTAGATGGGGAAGGAGAGGGTCAGCCCCCTTCGCATGTGACCGACATATCAAAGCCGATGGCCAACGCTTAACGCTAACAACAAGTTTAATGTGCTAAGTGGGGATTAACACTAATTAAAACTTGCTTATCCATTAATTAATCATGAATTAAGTTGGTGGCAGTTTTAGCAGGCCGGATAAACCTGGCGTTGCTCCAATTTTGGCGAGGCTAACTGGAGTTTCTCGAGATTTGGTGGAGTTTTCCTAAGGAAAACTAAAGAGACCATAACTTTTGCAAAATTCAACCAATTTTGGCTCAAAAAGAGTCATTCCTAGATGATTTGGATGTTTTGAATCCAATGGAATAGGTTGCAGAGGTAGAAAGGCACTTGTGTATGTGATTTTACTACGTTGAAGTTTAAAGAAGCCTAGGGCCACCAGGAAAGGAGGTCAAGCCTAGATCAACTGAAGTCCAATTGCAGAGCTTGGATAGTCATTTTTATGGTTTTTGGTTCTTCTAAATCTAATGGAGCAAGTTGCAAAGACGTTGGAGCATTGCAGATGCATGTAATCAGATAATTGACCATTAATCAAAAGAGGGCCTAACCATTGAAGCAAGTCCAAGGAGATGTAGCCCAGGAGGGGTGAACTTCTTTATCATATTTTTGTTATGAGTTGTTGTGTTTTACTTCTCTATAATTTACTTGTTGTATATGTGTTTTAAACAACTAATTAACCTCATAAATTTCTCATAAAAGACACTCAACACTTGACACATAATTCCTAACATTTTGGTTAATTTGAGACGATCCTAAACACATTTTTTTTAATATTGATGAGGATGCTTGCATAGCATTAACAAGATTTCCCAACATTCGGATCACTTAAATAATAGAAAACAACTAAATCTATTGTGCAGAGAATTGAGGGAATTGAAACAGGTCCCTTCAACAACACTTAAAGGAAAACACATTATTTTTGTAGTAATTTCTAAAAGTGATTTGTTGTCATCATCAACTTTGCTTGTTCCATCGAATTCTCCAGATGTTTATTCGTCTATTTGAACTGATCTTCCACTTATCAACATGACTATCCTCCTCTGTCATGAACTTGAACAAAGAAAATAGGAATTGATAAGATAAACAAAAATGAAATTGATAAGCGAATGTTACTTGAAACAAATCACATTTTGCAGGAAATCAGGAAAAACATAGAACACAATAAATCCCAAACACAAATATCATGGAGAGGAATGCAGAGTGAGGTCTTATCGTGGACTTTACGGTCCTATCGCAATCGCAAATTAGAGTTTGGAGTAGATCATAAAATAATTGCAATTGCATGAAAATCAGGGGCAGAACTCAGAAAAATCGCAAACGCTTTTAGACTGGGAGTATTCCATACAAAATCCAAAAGGGGACCTTCTCAAATTATATCGCAATCGTAATCGGAATGGGAAGGAGGCAGGAAACAATGATCTTTTGTTATTTTCGATAGTCATGGATGTGGGGTTTTATGAATTATGGTGTGTAATTCTATCGAGTCCGGGGCTTATATCGCAATTGCAATACACATGATTATTGCAATCACAATTATGGAGTGGCAGACTGTAAGAGGTGGCCAAAAGACTTCTGATTTGCGATATGTGGGATGATGTCACTATGACATGCCAGATTACGTGGCAGGTGGCTTGGAAGATGACGTGGCAGTCCACGTGACAGGTGACGTGGCAGTCCACATCATGGGTGACGTGGATCTAATGTTACAGTTGACATCATACCGCAATCGACATGAGGCATCATATTGCAATCAGTGTTTGCCTGAGGCATGACTCTAGGTGCTTTGTGATTACATGGACGCGATATTAATTTAAATGCAGTGTATAATCCCGACGGGTCCGGGCCTTACCGCAGATCGCAATCGGCTTAGGGAGTGGGGTATGGAATTTGGAACTTTTGCGATAGCCCACAGAGTCGAGATTTCATGGATTGGCATGTATTTTCCCATCGGGTCTATGCTTTATCACATATCGTAATTATGGATTAGAGCAGGGTTTTGTGTTATGTTTATTTATTATGGGATATGCAATGTGGGGTATGGCGAAGAGTTAGAGTCTATAAAGTTTTAACCTTTGTTTATAAATATTTTAACCTTTGGGGATTAAAAATTCCGATTTATTTTGTTTTTTAATTAAATAACCCATATTGTTTATTACTTAAGGTTTTTTAAAGCCTAGGTATAGTTTGGGTCTCAGGGGCTATTTAACATTTGGTTTTTGGGATAATCAAAGTTTAATACTTGGGTTTTAATTAAAAAGCCTAAGTATTAAACTTTGATTATAGGATTTTATTAACAATTTTTATGTTGATTTTCTATTTATTTTTATTTTTTTTAAAACAAAATAAAATCAAAGTCTCTTTAAAACTAAATGATCCCTATTTTAATATAATAAATTTCATAGGAAATTTATAATATATTAAAATGGAGGTTGTTGAATAGTACAACAATTGGCGATTCACTGGAAGAACCAGTTATCTCTGATGAATAGATAACGAATTTCTTCAAAGATTCATTAAAAACAATTTAAGAAGTGAAAAATACTTTTCGAAATATTTAGATAAAAAAGTTTACTCTTGCTATAAAACTCATTAAATTGCAATTTATTTAAAAAAACCTTTTGTGAATGAAAAAATCCTATTTACTTGTATCATTCATTAATCAATTGTAAACATAAAGTAGGGGACCTTTTACGACTTAGCTTATAATGTACTCGTTCGTCACAGGTAGAGCCACTGCTGCTAGCAGGCATTTATAGCCTCGATAGGGTTACCTTTTAACCAAAAACAATCCAGTATCCCATCCATTTGATAGTACAATAATTCGAGGCAAATTGTTTTTTTCTTTATGCTAAAAAGCCATTGTCCTGGTTTGGTGGTCAGATAACCACAATGCCATTCACCGATAACAATCAAATTGAACAAGCTGGCTCATGATGATATCGCTTGTCTTACAATTAAAAATCATAAGCCATTACCCTAATTTGGTGATCAGTGTGGTAATGTCAGTTTAATTGGTTCCCTATGAACATGGTAAGCAGGCTCATGATGAGACCTCTTATCGTTTTATATTTTTTATATTTTAGAATTACACTCTAAAAATTCTCTTTTTAATGGATGGGGAGGATCATTGACTCCTTAAGAGTTTTGGATAACAAATCCAAGTTGAAAGTGTTTAGTCGTAAGATGCGCTTTACTTTTTAAGGATAACTTTTTTGACTTAAACTAGAGTAAAAGGATATAATTTTTGAGGTTTTATAAAGATTTCACAACTTAATGGAAAAGATTTTCACAGTTCTATAATTTTTATCTAATTTTCAATTTTGGTAACCACTTCTTAAAAAATTCCTACCTTCAAATTGAATAAATCATAAACTAATTTTAAGAGATATTTGAAAATTCAATATAATACTATTTAACATTATATTAACAAAATATGTAAAAAAGGAAAATAAATTGCAGCGGGATGTACAATGGGAGTGATTTTTTACAGATTTTATTTATTATTATTATTATATATATATATTATTTTTTTTTTAAGAAAATAATTTTTTTAAGATGAGCCCATTTACAGGGAGAGAATCTCTCTTTCCTGATAAATCTTAAAGTATAAATGTACATGGGCTTATCTGTTCAACAATCTAAAATGGACTAAGCCATAATTTCTGAAATTTGGTATGTTTCCCTTTTTCTTCCTGTGCTTTGTCCCACTTGAGAACTAGATCTCCAACTTGGAAGAATCTTTGTGTGATTGAACTTGTATCAAAAGAAGCTTTCACCATCTGTTGATGTTTGGTGTGTGTGAGTTTGGCATTTTCCCTTTCTTCTTCTAATTTTAGGATTTGTGAATTTCTTAATTGCAAGGAAGAAGAAGGTGTTTCTTCAATAAATTGAACTAGGGCTAATGAAGGAAGAGCTAAATCTGATGGAATGATGGATTCCTTCCCATATACTAATGTGAATGAAGAAGTGCCTACAAAAGCCTTTTGAGTTATCCTATCATCCCATATAACAAATGTTTAGTCAATTTAGTATGTCCTAAATTGCTATATTAATTATCAATCCGGGAGTCGTAAACTGATGAAGTGTGGCGCACTATATGTGCAAGACAACCTCTTTCTTATCTTTTTGTCAATTTTATCTTGTTTTTGGGGGTTTTATCTTGGTTTGTCTCCTAATGCAAATGATAATCCTATTCCTAAGTCTAAAGAATACTTTAGAAGGCAAGTTTGGGTATAGATTTTAAGGCAATTATGTCCTTTATAATGACTTCCAGAACTTAACACTTCAAAAGATCTTAAAATAGTCTAGCAATGAAATTGATTCTTTAAATAAAAATGTAATGTGCAACTAAACAAGAAATGTAAATGTGAAGCTACTTGAATCAAACAAATGATGAACTATTGATCATGAAATTTCTATCTCTGCTGCTCATCTAAATACAGAAATAAAAGTTAAGCTATTGCACTCAAACAAATTGAAAACTGCAAGCTAATAAAAGTAAAATCAAATCACATCATTCATAGTTCGATAGCTCGCCGTGTAGTCTAAGCTATGGCTTTAGGAGATAACGTCAATGATATGAGCAGTTTGATGTTTAACTGCAGAAAAGTAAAACTAAAATCAAATTACATCATTCATAGTCCGATAGCTCGCCATGTAGTCTAAGTTATGGCTTTAGGAGATAACGTCAATGATATGAGCAAGTTGATATCTAATTTGCAGAAAAGTAAAACTAAAATCAAATTACACAATTCATAGTCTGAGAGCTCGCCAGGTAGTCTAAGCTATGGCTTTAGGAGATAACGTCAATGATATGAGCAATCTGATATTTAAACTAACTAATAAAGCAAGTAAATAAAACTGAAATCAAAGCATAACTGGAATTTAAAAAAAAAACTAAGAAAAGCATAGTCAGCAGAGAGGCTAATTTCATGTCACTAGTGATTGCAAAGATTGTATGAAAATGCCCGGGCCTACTTTATCCTGAAACACACACACACTGATTAGCGTTATCAACAATATACATAGCTGAAAAATCATGTACAAAAATGAAATGTTAATACCATAACAAATGAAATATACATAGGTGGATAATTATGGAATATGTGCAATGTAAATAAGGAAACAATGCATAAAACTTTACAACAACAAGGAAAACGAAACCTCAGCATGCAGGGGCCCTCTGCACAGCCTCGGTCAACAGGCTATCAATCCAGAATTATGCTCACGCCGTCATATAAAAACAAAGTCTTCTTTATATTTCAAGACAGAGGAATAATCCTCTTGTTACCATAGTGGGACTAGTGTCATGACACAGTAAACTTAACAACAAAAATTACATCAACAAAGACTAACTCTATGCGTTTGGAAACGCGTTATTTATAACAAAAACTTCATAACTGTTTTCCTGTGAAACTACGTCAACAGAGGACACGTAAAAGACAACGTCCATGAATTTAGCATAATGGTTGTCGAGATTATTCAATCTATCGAAAGCGACTGTTGGATTCGCATCGTGGGGCAGTTTACAGCTGCCAACATGACCCCAGGAATCTAGGAACGGCCATGAATCCTTCACGTGTTTGAAAACGAAGTCCTCTTGCTATAAGACTCCTCTATTTGACCACTGCTTGACCACTGTTGACCATGGCTTTCCTTGATGAAGCTGGCTGAACCAATAGGACCTGATCCATGTCCAGGTAATTTCTAACTTGCCCATGTGGCTTGTTTTGCCTGATGACACCTGCAACCTAGAGTTTAACAAAAACAGCGGCGGAAAGTTGAACCAGCTGCAGAAAGTGGCTGCATTCCGCAGCTAATTAGAAAAATCTAATTCAAACAGCAAACACAAAAATATAGTAAAAAAACCACTTAAATTCTCTTTTAGAATCAATATGCAATGACCTTTGATAGTTGGTGAGGTGTTGGTGAGGGAAAAAGGTCTAGGAAAATGTGTAGGAGAGATGTAGTTTTAGAGCTCAACATACCCCCACTGTGAAGGTGTTGCATGTCCCCATGCAACCAAAACTTTGACCATTCTCCCTTCAGTTCATGTGTTCTGAGACCTCTACCAACACATCCAGCCTTCTTTTCTTCTTTCTTGGGACCACTGTCATCCTTGGCTCCCTCATTAGGCACTTGAATTTGAGGTTGATGAGAGCTCTACTCAACCTCCTGCTCTTTTTCTTCAATTTTCTATTTTTCCTCTGCCATAGCCCAAGATGCAACATAGTGTTGTCATGAATAATTTTATCCAACCTACTTTGTTCCTTCAATGTTTCATTTTCTCTTTTGATGTGTCTATTTAGGACCTCCAGCTCAAAAACTTCCTGCTTTAGTGATTGGATTAGAGCTTCCTGTGCTGCATTAGGCTGGGTGGATGAAGTGCCTAGATCTGTCGCTGTTTTCTCCAATGTCTCAATATAATCATACATTTCTTGCTGGGTTGGATCTATCTCTGGTGTAGTCTTCCTTGGGCTATCCTCAAAATCTGGTTGAGAAGGACTGATCTCGTAATCTGCCCGAGAAGGAATGATTTCATAATCCGGCTGAGAAGGACTGATTTCATAATCTGGCCGAGAAGGACTGTTCTCAAAATCTGGCTGAGGAATAGGAGTATGGTGTGGGCCACGACCAGGAGGGATTGCTGAAGGTTGTTCCGGTGTTTCCTCTCCTAAATCAATGAAGTGGGGCCCTCTAGTTTGTATTTTCCTCAATTTCCCTTTAAGCTTGGAGCTCCTCCTTAAATTTTGTGAGCTAGTGTCTTCTTTCCCCACACTCTGTTTTCCTTTCCCTTTCTTCTTTGCTACAGTTGATTGTTCCTGAAGATAAACTAGTCTTTCAGACAATATTTGGTGGTCCTCTTCTGAGGAAGGTTCTGGGGTTTGATAGACAGCCTCAATGTTTCTTTTCCCCCTTAATTTTCTTTGCTTCCTATCCTCAGTTCTTTCCTTCTTACTTTCAGGCAGCTTCTTTTCTTGATTAATTTATTTGGATATGTTAGTAGGAGTGTCTTGAATTCTCACGCTGGTTTTCTTCCTCCTACTCTTCCTTGATGATCTGCTCTCTGGTGTTTCAGGTGGATCTTGAAAGAAGTTTCTAACCAAAAACTGTTCCCAGGTGTCCTTCTTTTATTTTAACTGTTGTTCAATCAAAATTTTCACAAGGCCATGATGGTACAGGTGGGGTTCTATGTCCCCTAGATTCTTTTGGACTGTTATGGACATCTTTTTCAAGTTATTTAACAAAAAGGAAGGCAAATTAATCGTTTGATTTTGTAGAAAATTCATCAGCAACCGGGTGTGGTACATATACATGGACCCGAACCATCCCTCACATGTAATAAACTTCTGGATTATCAATAATAGATTGGCCCATTTTCTTCTAGAGCAGAGACAGGGATACCATGTTTGAAAATGGTTATATCCATACCTGGATTGCGTAGGATAACCCTCCATGCCTTCTCGTCAAAGCTTTTGTTTTTGAACCACCGTTCCCCCTCCCGTGGGAGTTCTGTTGCTGCAGCGATAGATGCTTCGGTGACTGAAAATTTAAGGTCTCCAACCTCTACTTCCACGCCATTGAAAGACCTCGCAAAAGTATTTGTAATTTCTTTGTTGTAGCCCCTGAATTTTTGGATGAATCGTAGCCACCGTGCCTTCTTTAGTATGCTTTTCAATCGCGGATACCCCTCCATGAACTTGGGCCCTTCTGGTTCTGCTCTCAACAAAAGACCCATTCCTTTCCACCTGCCTTAAAATACGTCTGCATGAGTAATGGATGAACGGAGGCGAAACGACTGTGTTAGCGGGGAATGGACAAGGTTTATGGAGAAAAATCCAGTGATTGTAAATGGAGAAATAAAGAACAGGTAGCGGGAACGAGTTCACGGAGCAGAGTGGAGGCTTCTATGAACAGGGTAGAGATTCAAATGTAACTTCAATAGAATAGTAGGGGAGTAAAGTGAGCCCGACAGAGTTTTAAACTGGATGGCTATGGAGTAGACGTTAACATGCTCATGAAATGGCTGCGGAATTTGTGCAATGGAGAAGAGCCGTGATCAAAACAATTATGTCCCCATAATTACCTGGTTTGGCAGGTGGAATGCCAACATACCAAAAAACACGAGTTAAATCCAGAGGCTGATCATGAGGTCGTTTAGAAACTAATGCAATGTTCATGGAGGAATCTTGTAAAGATCGTGGAGTAGTTATGGAGGCTATCAAAGGTTAATCATTACATATAATGGAGCCGTGGTTTCATAACTATATAAAATGTGCTTTTTAAAATGCTATTTGAAACAAATCTTGCCCATACCTTGGAATTTTGGCCACTTTTATCCATTAACCTTTGATTAGCTACTTCCTGTTGGTGCTTTGGGTGCTTCAACATATTTTTTTTCTTTCATACCTGCATTTGGCTAACATTCTGACTATCAGTGCTAAATGACAGAGTGTTAGCTGCAGAATCAGCTTCTAGCTGCGGAAACTGACACAGTGCACATATGACTGAATGGATATGGATGGAAATGAATGATCACTGAGTGGATGATAACTGGTCATGAAAGGAATTTTATTGGCGAAATTAGATGATGAAATAAAATGAAATGACATGAGGTGGAATGAAGTGAAATGACATGAAACTTACGAGGAAAGATTTTTTTTGGAAAATATAGGGCGTCAGAAGTTTCTGATTTTCACCCTGTATTTTCTGTATAAGACTGCCAATCAGTGATTGGTTTTCAGGTTTATACACAATTTTTTTTTTCAACAGAAAAGAACAAGGACTAGGCTGGTGGAGAAGAAGGATTCTTCTTCACCAGCCTTATTGCAAAACTGTCTTGAAAGATTTTGACAAATTCCTCCCTTGAGAGTGGCTTATGATAGATCTTTAATCTGTGGCCATTCACAATAAGAGGAGTTTGATGTTCATCAATGGTTTTGATTCTTACCACTCCATTGCTAAAGACTTTGTCGATCTCATATGGCCCAAGCCAATGAGTCTAAAATTTACCTTTGAAGTCTTTAAACTTGGAATCAAATAGCAATGCCCAATCTCCTTCTTGAAACTTTTTCTCCTTGATGTATTTGTCATGCCACTTAGCTCTTTGAGATTGAACTAGATCAGTTCTTAGGATTTCTTCTTGTCTAATCTCATCTAGCTCATTCAACTGCTTCATTCTATGCTTTTGGGCTTCTGATAGATCCATTCCCAATTGAACTGCCATTTTGAAAGTTTGAACTTGGAACTCAATGGGAAGCAGGACTTCTTTCCCATAAACAAGTTCATAGGGAGAATGTCCTGTTGTGTTCCTCCATGTAGTTATGTAGGCCCATAAGGCTTCAGGAAGCCTATCTATCCAATCTCTTCTATGTAGATGGACAGTCTTGGTAATGATACCTTCAAGAACTTTGTTTGTAGACTCCACTTGACCATTTGCTTGTGGATGGTAAGGAGTAGATTTTTTGTGCTTGACTTTGTATTCTTCCATCAGCTTCTCCACCAGGTTGGATGTGAATTGACTTCCCTGATCTGTCACAATTTCTCTTGGAACACCAAAGCGAGTAAAAATATCCTCATAAAGAAAACTAACAACTGCATGCTCAGTAGCAGAAAATAATGCTTTGGCTTCTACCCATTTAGTGACATAATCAGTACATACAATATATACTTTCTTTGTTTAGATGGTGGGTTAATAGGTCCAATGAAATCTAAAGCCCATTTTTCAAAGGGTTCGATGAGTACCTATGGCTACAATGGCATTTCATTCGAAAGGGTAGGTTTCCCTACTCTTTGGCAGCTGTCACACCTTTTGACATATTGTTTTGCATCTTTGAAGAGGGATGGCCAATAATATCCTAAAGAGAGGATTTTATAGGTTGTCCTTTTGTCAGCAAAGTGTCCACCGCATTGTTCATTATGACATGCTTTGAGGATATCAGGCATTTCATCTTCCCTAACACATCTTCTGATCACAAGATCTGGCCCTTTTTTAAACAATTCATTAGAAATCCATGAATATTTTGAACTCTCCTGAATAATCTTTCTTCTTTCACCAGGAAATAAATGTGGAGTTAGTTTCCCTGTAACAAAATAGTTAGCTATATCTACATACCAAGGGGTCTTATTAGTTACTGCAAATAAATATTCATCAGGAAACTTGTCCTCTACAGGAGAATCTTCTTTAGTATTCTGAATCCTAGACAAGAAATTAGCTACTGTATTTTTTTTTCTTGGTCTATCTAACACAGTAATGTTGAATTCCTGTAAAAGTATGAGCCACCTTGTATCTCTGCCATGAGTAATGGGTTTGTTCATTAGATATCTAATTGCAGAATGATCAATATGAATAAAAGTTTCATAGCCTGTTATATAATGTCTAAACTTATTGATTGCATGAACAACA
>APFE031303301.1:31970-45488 GCA_000404065.3 Pinus taeda | reverse complement strand
TTCCTCTTCCTCTTCGACCACCTCTTCCTCTGGAAGAATCTTGAGCAAGATTCTTTTCTTTATGAGCAAGGCACGCAGCCTCTTCAGAAGATTCAGGGGTTGTCTTCTTTCCAAAAGCTTTCTCTCTTTTAGCAAATTTTTTCACAAGAGTGTCAAAGGTAATATCTTTGAGATTTCAATTTGCTTGCAATGACTCAAGATAATTGGAGTAAGTAGGATAAAGTGCGTTGAGAAAAGCAATAAGAAGAATATCCAATTCGACGTTAGTGAATTTGATATCATGCATTATAGACTTTACTTCGGATGCAAGAGCAAGAGGATCATTATTTTGCAATTCAAGAGTGAAGAGTTTAATCATGAGTTGAACAACTTCAAGTGCAGAATGTGAGTCATAGAGTTCTTTAAGCTTTTGTAAGGCTTCGAAAGCAGTTGAAAATGGTGAAATATGGTGACTCACCTCTTCATTTACTGATGCTGTGATTAATGCATAAGATTTGCTGTTCCTATTTTCCCAAATGACAATCTCTTTGTCTGAGTTAGGCTGTTCTGGTTCTTTGTCTCCGTCTCCAATGCATACTCCTTTCCACAACTCATTGAAAATGAGGGTGTGTTTTATCATCCGAGACCACTCAGGATAGTTCTCCTTGCCAGTGAGAACTATTCCCACAATGGATATGATTGAATGCATACTGTAACAAAAACTTATGCTGCAATTTTTTTTTAACCCCTAATGGAAAAAAAATATAATTCTGATATGACGGGACAACAAATTCAAATGTCAATACGCATTCAACTAGACAGTGTTAAAGTATAGAATATATATGAGTGGGGCAGCGTAAATATATGATGAGTAACTGTGTATATATATGGCAGCCTAAATATACCAGCCTAAATATATTTGGAGCAACCTAAATATATGTCAGCGTAAATACACAAAACTATACAGCGCATTCAACTGGACAACGCTCTGATATCAAGCCGAGGTATGGTGGTCCTTCATGGAGCAGCGTTCCAATACCAAGGTATGGTGGTCCTTCATGGAGCAGCGTTCCAATACCAAGGTATGGTGGTCCTTCACACAACAACATTCCAATACCATCAACGTTCCAATACCGAGGTATGATGGTCCTTCACGCAGCAGCTTTCCAATACCATCAGTATTCCAATACCGAGGTATGGTGGTGGGTTGTATCGGAGCAGTGCCACCACGTTTCCACTCCCGCAACACTCCCTCACACTTCAACAACACACTCAAAGTAGCACTCTCAACAGCACACTCAGGCACGAATTCTTGAGGGATATGGGAAACACTTCGATTGGTCTTTGAAGGCCAAGTAATGTAAGCTAAAAAATATAACCAGATAAATCTTGTTTATTTAAGAGTAGAAGGGCTCCAATACAGAGATGGTTTTGAAGTTTTTTTTTTTTTTTTTTGAAACTCATAGTGAGACAAAGATTAGGAAAATCATTCCATCGATTTCTGAAGGATTCTTTTGTCTGCCTCCAATGCCTATGACTGACAAATCCTCCAACGCCTCTGGCAACGTCCAGAAGGTATTACCAGATGTTGGGATATTTTAGAAGGTATTATGCAAGGAAGATTATAGCAAAGCAATGAAGCATATTATAGGTGAACATGAATAAAAAATGGTCAGAAAAGAGGGCACATAAAATTATTATGGCAGAGAGCCCAGAGAAAAAATATGGCAGAAAAACTGATACAAGGAGTTACAACTAATTTTAGGAACATAGGACCTGTGCTCTGATACCATGTCAGGCCAGGTAGTAACTCCACGAATTCAATTCATATTGTTCCTTCAGGTTGGTCTTTATTATATACATGAGGGAGACTGTTCACTTCATCTCCCTATGACTGTTCATATTTCTTATTGTTTATTTACATCAATTATATTTATTCACCCAATCCTGATGATTAGGTGTCAACATTGGGAATCAACATCAATTACACTTACCTCATAAATGTGTTCATTGTTACCCATGTCCCCTTAGGTTGGTATGTTGGATTCTCCTGTAATCAACTTGCAGAAACCTTGCCCTCTGTCAATTTTGGCTGGTTTAATTTCAATATTGTTGTTGGGGAAATTATGGCACCAAAAGTGTTGGAGAAATTATGTGTGTTATAATTCCAACATTAAATTATCAATCCGAGACTTGTAAGCTTCGAGGCACAATGTTGGGATGGGATCCCCTGGGTCAATTTTGGGGTTAAAATAACCCATGTTTTGATACATTTTTGTAATTAATGTAAAGTCTCCGAGGTTTGTGGATGCGGAGCACGTAGATGATTAGGAGTCAAAGGGGTTTAGCCCCTTGTTTTATGTAAAGTTTGAGTTGGTTTTGAGATCCACCCATGGTCTGCAGACCATGGCATTGTATGAAAAAGGCTATAAATAGGTGTGTCTTAGAGATTCTAAGGCATGTTATGATAGTAATTGATGATGGATAAGAAGTGATAGCGAGAAGAAGGGGTCCAATTAGGAGAAGGAAAGGCTTTGCAGCTAAGTGTGTAGAGGCCTAGGTAGAGTCCGCAGCTAAGTGCGCAGACCCTTGCAGCTGAGTGCGTAGGGTAGTTTGAGTCTATAATCCTGAATTGAATATCAATAAAGACAATTATTGAATATTTCTTGCATATATATGTTTCATCTCTGCTTCCGTTAAATGCTAGATGTTGTCTATGAATAATGTGTTTTATGGATTATTGATCGAATGTTGCACAATTTTGTTGAATAACTGTTAATGATGATGCAAAGCATGTTTATGTATTTTCACGGAGACTTTGATGTTGTAACTAAAGTAAATCTGCGTGAACCCTAATTTTGGACTGTTTTCTAATGTGTGTAAGTAGATAGATTGATTGTTAAAGGTCCGAAAAGACTAATCGTGGACCTTCATGAAGGTTTGAAGGTTGTTTTAACGGAGTTGCAACAATGTGCCTTAAGAGTGTATTGATCTGCGCAAAGGAAGATATGAGGCGTTAAAAGACATCACACTAGTCTCTAGATGCAGAAACTTGGTCCTTGCATGCCCCCATATTGATTCGGGTGAGACTATAGCCTGCGCTATGCGGGTTGTTACCGAAAGGGCCAGTAATGTAGGGATTTTTTGGTTGGTGCAACTAACTTTGAACCTAGATTAGGACCCCCCTAAGCCAACAAATGGTTCTGTTGTTGGGACCGGGATCTACTTAAAAGAGATGTGTGATGTCGCATCATTAGAATCCGACCAAGAAGGAAATTGAAAAGTGATTGTATCGGAAGATTCACGAGTTCGCGGCACAAGAAAATAGGAATTTGCGCTTGTCAAAAGAAAAGTGGTTGAACAGGTATCTATATACAAAAATACATGAGATCTTCTTCTGCACCTTCCCCATTGAGTTATATGAATAGTTGGCTAAATTGACAGACAACCAAGGAAGGTGGAAGCTTGATAGTCCTATAGTGTGGACTCCTGAATTAGTGTGATGATTAGAAGCCTCTGAAAACAAGATCACATAGGTTGTTGAACATTGACTCGATCAAATTCTGGGAGGATTTGTTACAGAATTTGTAGTTGATACCTCAGTTAACTACAACGAAGCGGAGCACGATTTTTCAAAGGACCGTGAGGTAAGTATTTAAGATCTTTGAATACCTAGATTAAAATGTTGTTATGTGAAAAACGGGTTATGCCATTTCCTTGATGTTCGGAGCTACATGAAGTGGAAAAATATTATAGATTAAGAGATATCAGGTCTAGAATATAGTCTGTTGATCGGACCTCCTTCCAGCAACAACGAAGGAGCGGTATAGGCTTCACTGCAGAGTGTTTTCCAGTTGATAACTTGGGGTTTTCTGCGAGCACATCATCCATCCACTCCACCTCCACCTCCCACCTCCACCACATACACCTTCGCCCACACCTCCACCTCCACGACCTCCATTCAACATGGTGAATATGATGAAGCTACCAATTTTCAAAGGCATAGGGAGTGAACATACAGAGCAGTTTTGGTTTGTTGTGAATGTTGTGTGGACAACACAACAGATTACTGATGACAATATAAAGAAGGCATAATTGGTTACCACTCTATAGGATCATGCACTGACTTGGTATATTAAGTACTATTATTATAATCCTCTGGAATCAATGGCAGAGACTAGGGCAACCTTAAACAAGGAGTTTAGTAAGCCGATTTTTGATTTATAGTCTGTACTTGGATTCAAGGAAATCATGATGAGGGTCGATGAGACACCATGGGAATTTGATCAAAGGTTGAAGTGTCAGATTCGAGAACCTAATATGCCACTCATAGATAGCCAACATCGTGAATGGTTTATAGCTTCGCTTCTACCCCACCTAAGGATTGATATGTCGCAACAGAAGATAGGAAGGCAGGCATAAGCCTTGGAAATCGCGATGAGGTTACATGCAACCCCTATTCAGGATGCGACCTTGGGGGTACAACAGATCCACTCTCAGTTGCAGAACCTACACCTAAAAATACAAAGTTTGAAGAAATAAAAGGAGACTAGACTAGAGGTGCACTCGGAAGTCTGGTGTTTGAAGTGCAAGAATGAGGGGAATGATAAAGACCACTGTCTCATGTAATCAAATTATATTACAGGAGGGGAACCAATTCCCCTAAAGCCAGAAGCTCCAGCAAGGCCGAGCGTGGGGGTTGCATTATTTGTTAGGTTGCTAGACAACATGTGATAGATAATTGTCATTTACTTCAAAAGTTCGTCCACACACCACAGTAGTTGTTCTGCAGCTTCTGTAAATTGGTGGGCCACGATGAACGCCACTGTCATAGCTATGAGATGATGATGGAAGGAACACCTATGTACTAGATGCAGGCAGAAACTCGGCCTCTAGAGCAGAGCACCAGAGGAACACGTGGAGGTTATCAGGGATGCGAATGGGGCCAAGGAGGAGGAGGGCCCGGTAGAGGCCGTGGTCAGGTCATCTACTACAACTGAAACAGTCAGGGCACTACGCATGAGAGTGTTAGAATTAGACATGCCCTTCATGTCAATACTATAGCCAGCTTGACCATACTATAGAAGAATGCCCGGTGCTGATAGCTAAAATGAAAGGGAAGAAAGCACAACCTCAGCAGCCTACGCAAAACTTACAGATGATGAGATATGATCCCCGCGAGGAATATCAAAGCATGAGTATAGTGCTAAGAAGTGGAGCAACGACTGGCGATGATAAAGGTAAACAACTTGAAGAGGATGGACGGGTCCGCAAGGCCCTAAAGAAGGAAGTGGGTTTTGATCTAAATCACGCAAAGGAAACATTTATGGAGGCCAAGAAAGGCTTCACTGAGGCATCCACCTCAGGAAGTCAGGACAAGGTGCAAGAAACCAACGCACCTACAGAGGTTGACCCCTCTATGCTTTTTATGTTTTTGGAGACCTGCATAAAGTTGTTGCGTGATAGAAAAGATGTGGAAGGCCTGTAGGAATTAATAAAAAAATCTGCCAGCAAAATGAACGTCCTGATGGACACTAGGTGGTCAGAAAAATTTGCAAACATAAGGCACAAACAGGGTGCAAGATGAGGCTCACTGTGCAGATAAGTGATTATGAGATGGACCAGGTCATCTTGGACTTGGGGTCCGATGCAAATGTTTTACCAAAACAAACGTGGGAAAGAATGGGGAGACTTGCGCTATAGTGGTCTCCGATTCAGCTCAAAATGACGAACCAACAGAAAATCATCCCTATGGGACGATTATATGGGGTAACCATTGATATAGAAGGTGCGAGTGCGATGGCCGACTTTGAGGTTATAGAGATTGTTGATGATAGTAATCCATACCCTGCGCTCCTGGGAATTGACTGGGCCATTGACATGAACGGGGCCATCAATCTGGAAAAGAGGACAATGTCGTTTGAAAAGAAATCGCTCCGGGTTGTAGTACCGTTGGGCCCTGTAGAAGGGGCATGCTATACTGAACCAGTCCACAATTATGAAGAAAGTGATGATGAACTAGACCAAATCTACAAAATAACAGCGTGAGACCAAGACTGGATCAACTCGATCACTGATAGATAGATTGCATGGGACTGGGAGAGTTCCTGCACCTCTGATAGACGAAGAGTTGGAGCATTGGCAGAATCATTTGCATGAAGTATCCACACTATGATGTAATATGATGACAAAGTCGATGTGCTGTGTTTCGTCGGAGGTAAGGAAACTACCCTATTATGATGGTTTAACTGACGTAGATAAGTTTTTGGATGAATTTTTTAATTGGTCAAGGTACCTCTACCAAGAGTTCCTAGCGAATTGCCGAGAGGCCCAAGATGAAACCAAGCCATCTCATTACGCTTGATTATTGTTGTCCATTGTGTTAGTTGCATGGAAACTGCCGGAGGATAGCCAATTTCCTCCACTTGAGGAAGGATTGGTGGAGGCCATGAAGTTTGCTTCTTTATGGTCTACCAAGGATGTCGTATGGATCACAGAGATGAAGATCTTTTTGGTCCTCATGGAGATGGATCTCCCCATGGCCATTAATCAGTGCCCGAGGTTGCCCCCAACCTTGTTCATGTAGTTGTCAGCCTACGTGACATTCAAGGCTGACTTCCACAGGGTGTATATCCAGGTGCGGAAGGATCCAGAACAGAAGTGGCATGACTTGCCCTATTTGGTAACGGAAACAAATGTGTAGGAGGTCGTCGCGAAATGGCCTACAAAGTGGTGCACCCCGTTAGACTTAGTTTCTGGGCCAAGTACAAGTGTGGATAGTTTTGCCACATAGAAGAGAAAGGAGGCAGCTAAGAAGGCTGCGCATAACCTGGCTGCGCAGAAAAAGAAGGAAGCCACAGAGAAGGCTCGAGTCGAGCAAGAACACGCTGCCAAGGAGCAGGAGGAACAGGAACAACGTGAGTCACAAAAAGGTGACAAGCCACCTTTGCCGGAGACAGAGGAGGAATAACTTTAAGGGAAAGGCAGCGGAGGAGACGAGGGGTAGAGCACCCCATTCATTATGAAGAAATGTGGCAAGGAGAAATAGGAAGGTCCAAGGAAAAAGCAGAAATCAGATAAGTCGCAATCGGATCCCATGGTCTTAACAGAAGGCGATCTCGATGAGATCGAGGATAAAAACAAGGATACCACAACCGAGGTGTTGTAGCAGTTTTAGAAGTAGTACGTGTAGACGCTAGGGAGAGTCCAAAAGAATCTGTGCAAGATGTAGATCTAGGCAAGCAGAATACAGGTGGGCACCGGACAATTGAGCATGGACGAAGCGAGCCTGGCACCTGGGACAAGCCAAGCAACGGAATTAGTAAGGACCCTTTTCCTTCGAATTATAGCATTTCCAGATGGGTCCCTTCATGCAGACACTGTCGATGATCATATCGTACTCAGTACAATCAAGAACATTGGACTGAATATAGTGGCGCTCTCCAACGAGTCCCTCCACGCGCTGCATGAAGGGGTGGAAGATGAGTTAAGAACTAGGGAGCATAGTGCCTTCAACCTTATCAACGAGTACATAGTGAACAATGAGCAGATGTTCGCTGAAAATACATAAGCTCTGAAGGAAAAGGAGATGCTATAGGTGCATAGTTCACAACTAGAGTCAGCAGTCGCAAAGGCATGTAAGACAAGGCCTAAGTTCCATATCCCAGAGGATGCACAACTAGAAGCAAAGACCAAAAAACTAGCTGCTGGTGTGCGCGAAGCTAAAGCAAAGGTTCGCTGAATCTAGTTTGAGCTCAACATGAAGATCAAAGAGCTGTAGTTAAATTTACAGCCCATGAGTCCGCCAGAGGTTCGGGAGCAGTGCAAAGTCACGATAAAGGAAGGATTGGCCACCCTGGATGCCACAGTCGCTAAATGTACAACATTATTCGAGCAAGCTATAGAGGTAATGACTAATCCGTAGGAGGATCCGAACCTGCAGACGTTGAATACAAAAGTAAGGAAGTTGCGGCGGAAATACGATGAAGTCAGGGCAACTGCGCACTCCATAGCACCAACGCAGCACCTTGCCAAATTGCAGGAGGGAAAGTAGCTCCTAGCACAACTAGAGGAAGCACAAAAAAAGGAGGCCTTGTTGAAGGCCAGGTTGCAACCATGGTTGGAAGAAGCTTATCAAGTCATGAATAATATTTAGGATAAGATTAAAGGCTTGCAGTAGAAACAACGGACGATGAGGTTGGCCGTAGAAGGACAAACCACAGAACAATTGGTCGAAGAAGTCAAGTAGGCAGCAACTCAGAGAGTTTTCGAAGTCGCAGTGATCCAAGTGGAGTTGGGGGATCTTCACAATAAGATCGCAGCACTAGCTGAATGACTCGAGGGTGAGTCACAATCTTTGTGTTGGGGGCCTATTGGTATGGGGTCCCTTGGGTCAGTTTTGGGGTTAAAATAACCCAAGTTTTGATACATTTTTGTAATTAATGTAAAGTATCTGTACATATATTCCTAACCATAACAAATTTTGGAAAACTGTTTGGAGGGAACCTAAATTGTTATATTTTAAACACAAACCTCTCTTTTCTTTGTCTCATTCAAATCCATATCATTGGAAATCGTGCCCAAAGTTGGCTATCTGGCTCTTTTTGAAAGATTCTAGAACTATGGAAAAACAGTGATTTTTTAGAAAAATTAGAATCTGGAGAAACAATTTTGGATACAGATAATTGGTTATATTTTTAACAAACCCATTTTCTCATTATTTTTAGATTCACCTCCAGCTGCACGTAAATCGATGTCAAACTTGGCAGTTTGGAAACTGTGCACATTTTGAGCATATTTGTTAATTAGCTCTTAGGGACGCACATGTGCGACATGGTTACAATCCAACACATGGAAATGTATTAAAACATTATTTTGGACAATAACCTCCCTCAAATTTCAATGGAAACGTGTCACAATGTCGAAACCCCAAATTGGATATTCTCGTACTCGTACGAACTAGTTCAACTAACTTGTGAAGAATTTCGGCGATGGAACCCTGTGAAAAATGAACTTAGAAAAACCGTCATTAGTAAATCATGGAAAATTCATCTTTAATCATAGAAAATATAAGAAAACTAATGATAATCAATCATGAGGCATAAGACGTGAATTGGTGACAAGTGATGGAATTATGGTGTGAAATGAGTGTAATAGTACATGAATATAGGTTATGAATGGTGGTATTGTATAATGAAAACATGCGCATATTTGAGACCCAACAATTGTACTCCTGCAGAGCTGTTACTCAATTTTTTCTCTTTTCTCCTAATTCTTTCTGCATTAGTAATTGTCTCACTGCTGGGAATGGGACTATTACTTTCATGTGTGCTTTTAAAAGAAAAGGCCTAAAATTCTTTATAGATTTATATACAGCAAATGATTGTTTTTCTACTTCTGAATAATTCAATTCAACGCCCTGAAAATTTGAACTGAAAAAAGAGATGGTGCTTCAATTTTTCTATTATCAATTTGTGTCGAAAAAACATTATAAGACGTTGAAGAAGCGAAGGTATATAAGATGAAATGATCCGAGAAATTCAGAGTATTTAAAGATGGAGCATTGATAATTGTCTGTTTGATTAAATTGAATGCTTTATTTTCATGATAACCCCATTTAAAAACTGTGTCTTTCTTAATAATTTGTTGTAACGACAAAATAATTTATGAGAAATCATGGACAAACCTCTTGACAAAATTGATCTGTCCAAAAAATGATTGCATGCTTTTTTTGTTAAATGGTGGAGAAATTTCTTTTATTCTATCAAGTGTTAGCCTCACTCTCATAATAAAACAATTATAAATCCAAAAATCATAATTAAATAAATAAAGTCTTGAGAATTAGGAGTTAATTTCTCAAACTAGGGAGTTTAGTTAGGATGAGAGATTCTCTCCAACTAGTTCCCCTAGATTAGTGTTTTGTTGAGAAAATATCTCAACCAAGTTTGTTCAAGATAGACGCACTATCTTGAGACAACTTTCTCATGTATTTATATGTATCATAAAAATTATTTTAATAATGAGAATGAGATGCTACAGGAAAGTCTCTCATGCCTTTTCCGCCATGTCTAGTTTTTCTATATGTCTGTTATGTTATTTATTTTATGAGTGTAAGTGTGTTAATTTTTCTTCAATTCGTATTAAAGCTCAAGTTGGAGCTATATATGAAGAACAACTAAGTGGTGAGGATGGCAATGGTGTACTTGTTGAATCTGGCTCAATTTCGCGCAAATAGCATGTGCAACACACCCTTAGTGAATCTGAAAGAGGCCATTTGAAAATGTGCTCAAAAGCAGCAGCATGGCAGCAAAAATTGCGTGGACATTGGCGCTGCTGCAGACTCTTCATCTCATCATCATTGTGGATGTGCTCCTCGAAACATTTCTTGAGCTTCTTGCACACCAGGACACGTAACCTAACAATAGCACATATTCATGGGAGCTCAAAATTCTCTCTGCATTGTCGTTTGTGAGCTCTGCAACTATTTTCTACGCTTTGCTCACTGCATTGGCCCCTAAAATTTTCCCATCATCGTTCTCAATTTCTTCTAGATCCTCTAAATCATCATCCTCATCTTCGATCTCTTGTTGGGTAGCTGTAGTTCTACTAATTCAAAGTAGCAGAACCAACAAAATGCATATTAAGCTTCTGATAGTCAGATTGTTATAAAGAATTCATTTTTTGTATGAGATCTCCATCTTAGTGACTTGGTCAATTGCAGAGTTTGAGTTTGGGCAGAGCAAATTTCCAAACCGTGGAACTGAAAGGCGAAGATGGATAGCTTAAGGTAGTTATTACATGCTACTGAATGAAGTCATGGGTATCGAGTATCAAGTCATGGGTGTGGCATCATGATCTCTCCGGCGGGCCACTGTTGTTCCCTAGTCTAATTCTGTATATTTGCGTTTCAAAAGGAATAAAAGCAAAACTATTATAAAAAAAAATATTTCTGAATTGAACATAGGATAAGACGAGCTCCATTCAAAGAGAGTCGTAAAATGTTTTGTTACTTTAAAAATTGGCGTCATTACCCCAAACCCGTTTCCTTAATGGAGGGGTTTCTCTAGAATTTTTGGCCTCCAATCCGGTCTGTAATGACGTACACGGTAAAGCAGTAACAACAGCTAGAAAGGGAATCTGTCAATTCCATATGCAAGGGTTAATTCCATATACAAACCATCTCTATTGCTTGTCTGTAGTTTCTGCGAGGGCAAGTGAGATTCGATGACACCGGGATTAAAAAGGCCTCCCTACTCTTCCTCTCAGCCAGTAGCGACGAAAGCAACAAGAACCATTATGGGATCGAGTGATTGAAGACTTTGTAGCTCTACATAGACTAGACCAGGTCCAAATCACATCACAAGGCAAGGTGATAGGGACACAGCCAGTAAGCAATGTGGGAAATGCAAAGTGTTTGACATAAATTGTTGATTTCTGTTACAGTCAAAATCAAGCTAGTTTTATATTATGTTTTTTGTGTTTGGTGCCACGTAAACTGGACAATTGTCGTGGCGTGAGTTACATCAGTTATAGGACTTTGAAGGAGTTGCTGGGTCATTCAGACGATCGTCCAGCGGCACTTGCCAATCAAGTAATTTTAGAGGGTATCGGAGGAGGAGAGAGGGTTTGAAGTGAGGTCAAGTCATTTCTACTCCAAAGGTGTACAACCATCATTCTAAATGTTCAAAATTCTCAATTTTGGGCCTTTATAGGAAAGAGAAGAAAATGCTGGTGGAATCTATGGAATTAATTCGCTCCTTGAGGGCAGAAGCAGATCGTGAAGAGGATGCAGATCAACGTGCTAAGGAAGAGACAAAAATAGGTGTGCGTTATTATTTTAAAAGGGAACGAGTACAAAATTTTAATTTTTTGAAATTATTTCACTTGACTTCATACACTTTGTTTCACTTTTTAAAGTTACATCATAAAGTGATTTTTTTATATAAAGTGATGTCAAGCCTTTGGAGGAATAAGGACATCTTTTAATATTTTGGAGTGATAAGTTTTTTTTTGGAGTGAGAAGTAAAAAGTGATTTTTTTTGTACATTTTGGAGAGATAAGGAGTATTTCTAATTCTTTATGTAATGGAGTAATAAGTGATTTTGTGGAGTCATAAGGTGCATATTTTGTAAATTTGGAGCGATAAGTGAATTTGTTTGAGTGCAAGTCATTATTGTAATTCAAAGTAATCTTTTACTTTGAGAGCGATTGAGTTAGTGCAGGCATTTTTTGAAGACAATTTGCTTCCAAAGTTTGCAAGCGTGACATTCTCATTGAGAAGTTTCCATGACAAGTTGTGACATTGAAGAATGATGTACTCTAGTAATTAATAAAATCATAATTTTTGTGGTGCTTGTGTCCTAGATCCACCCGAAATTGAATAAGGGGATCTTATGTACACCATGTGTAATTAATGCGTGTGCATGACTTGTGTTCAGATTATCAAAATGCTTTCTTTGTATTATACTTAAACAACTACATGCATATAAGAAAGCTTAAGTATAAGAATGCTTAATCAAGCTCCTGTAATCAAGCTTAAGTACACTAGCACAAAGCATCACATCATCAACTTGATAAGATGATCTTCCAAGCAAGCACATTGCACATCCTGTAATCAAAGCAATCAAGTTAAGGACACTACAAAATCAAGCATTTCAAGCCAAGACAACATCAACATCATCAACACTTTTTGTATCACTTGCAGATAAACATTTTTTAACTAAATTGTACGAGTGCATTCTCGGTTGTAATCGACGACCTAATTTGAATTGTTAAGGTGAATACATTTAGTCAAGTAAGTCTTCAACTGAGTCATCAAGATTGCACTTGTCATTTGTCTCTTGGGTGAATTTTCAATAGTGTTCGACACCCTTCCCTTTTTAAAATCAACACATTCACTGAGTACATTCAAGAAAGCACAAAGTGTCAGTAATCAATCAAGCAAGTTCAAGAAAGCCATCTAGCAAGCAATCATCATCAAACGAGTGTGACTTCTCGTATTCTACTCTTCAAGTGAGAATCAAATCAAGCCAGTGTTTAACGCAAGTGCAATAAGCAATAAAGCAAGCAAGTGTGTCATTCAAAAAACAAAGCAAGCAAGCGTGAAAGCAAGCAAGTGTGAGTTCAAAAAATCAACTGTTAAAGCAAGTTCAAGCGAGTGTTCAACAATCAATCAAACATCAAGCGAGCGAGTTCTACAAATCCAACAAGTATTAAAAGCAAGCGAGCATGAGTTCCAACAAGTTCACATGGCGAAAAGCATTCAGTTGTTAAATATTCTTAACAATTTGATCCTCTCAACTGCTGAAGACATGGTACAAATCAACAAAGCAACTCTTGTTGATATTTCAATGAATCTACAACAAGCACATGAAACAATTGAGTTCCTTCAACTAGAGTCGCAACTTCAAAGAGATGAGTTGCAACAGAAGAGTGATGTTTCCAAATCTTTCATCCGTACAGATGAAGATAAAGATGTTGATTCCAAGTCACTGATCCAACCAACTTCAAGTGTCGAAGTGGTCCCTGATCTAGTTCAAC
>APFE031303301.1:17512-29891 GCA_000404065.3 Pinus taeda | reverse complement strand
AAAAGAAGAAGAAGAAGAAGAAGAAGAAGAAAAAAGAACAAGAAGAAGAAGAAGAAAGAAGAAAGAAGAAAAAGATTTTTTTTCTTCAGATTTAATGAAATACCATATTTTCTACAACATTCAAAAATTTGTCTTAAGTTCTGCAAATGATTATTTTTGTTCTTTGAATAAATAGTAATGCTATCTAGATAAACAAAAACAATTTTGTTTAACATACCTTTGAAAGCTATATCCATGGCTCGTTGGAAAGTGGCCCTTGCGTTTATTAAACCGAATGGCATTTTTTGGTAGGCATAAGTTCCCCATTTGGTTATGAAAGTAGTATTTATCCTATCATCTGGGTGGACCATGATTTTCTTATATCCTAAGAAACCATCAAGGAAAGACATAAGTTCAAAACCAACAACTGATTGTAAAATCTGTTATATAGTGGGTAGCGGGAAATTATCCTTTTGCCTGGCCTTATTGAGATTCCTAAAATCTATACAAATGTGGATATCACCGTTTTTCTTCCTAACGGGTACCAAGTTGGAAATCCATCTTAAATGCCTGACAAGAAAAATGGTTTTAGACTTAAGGAGTTTATTCAATTCTGTTTTGATTTGATTTTCTAAGTTCGGGCGAATTTTCCTTAATTTTTGTTGGACAGGTTTGTCATTTGATAACATTGGAATTGTATGTCGAATGATGGAAGTATCAAATGTTTTGAGATCTTCATAACTCCAAGTAAAGACATCCCTATATTTTTTAAACAAATGAATGAAGGATAATCTTTCTTCAGATGAGAGATCAAGTCCTAAATTGATGTTCTTAGGTTTAAGATCTGTCTCAAGATTTATTAATTCGAATCTCAAAGTTGAACTTTGTAGTTTTGAATTAGTAACTCTTTTAAATCTATCTTTTAAATCATAGAGACCCTCAATTTTTACTACAGATTTGGGTATGGTATTATCATCAATTTTTTATTTTAATTTATCATTGTGTTCATACTCATCAATTATTTGGTCATCATATGATTTTTCAGAAGTTAGGAAGCTTAAAATGTCCTCATCATCATTAAATACCCACCAATTGGTGGTATTATCTGGAGTGGATGGTCTAAATATTAACTCTACATAAAACCTATCGGGACTGTAATCTTCGGATGGGATCAGTTTTGATGCAGCGTTAGCAAGAAGGTCAGCGATGGCATTCAAAATCCTAGGAATAACAGAAATGCTAAACGCTAAAAAATGTGAAATGAGAGACTGAACCAAAGACTGATAATGCTTCAAGTGTGTATAGATACAACGCATCATTTTTCTTACTTGTTCAACTACAATTTCCGAATCTCCGAAAACTTGAAGGTATATAACGTCAAGGCTAATTGTTTTGTACATACCTTGGACCAATGTCTCATATTCTGCAATATTATTTGCACATTCAAATTCCAATCTGCAAGTCAGCATTGTCTTCAACCTGCTACTGCACCATCACTTGATTTCGACCCATTAAAATATAATGTCAAGAATAAAGAATTAACTAATGGTTTTTTTTGGATATTTAAAAATCTGGAAAAGTTTGTCTATGAAAAAATTTCAATTTGAGAAGTTACATAATTACTCAGAAATGGTGATGTTTGTGCTTTAAAATTCTCAAAAATTGATTCAGTAGAGTAGTTTCCAAGAATGTTGTTATTAAATGCTACTGCCTCATTTTCACCTTCAAAATTTGTTACTGAATGTTTCATGTGTTTTCTCGGTTGATTTTAATTTGATTTGGCTTTCCATTAAATGGGAGCCATAAATGAGACCAATTAGTGGAAAAATAAAGTAGTTTTTCTGACCAATCTCTACTAAGAATTAAATTGTAGAAATATGGGATATCAACAACCAGTATATCAATTATTTGACAAACTTTAGGATTCAAAGATGATCTAATAAGAACTAAATTCATTTCTCCTATGACTTTGAATTTTGTCCTATTGAGTTGCACAACGTGAATTGGAGTTTTCTGGGTGACATGACTAATTTCAGACAAATTGAATACGACATGATATGTGAAGAAGCCCCTGAATCTATCAAGCAGTGATGTACATTTTTATTAAATATTTCAAAAGTCAAAAGAAAAGGGGGGGTATGTGAATTAGACTTGTCACCTATCAGAATAGTATCAGAGGAATCGAATAATGAATGACCAGGAGGTTTACCCATTCTGTTAGAATCTTTGGATACCATTGTTGGCATTATGACACAGGTTTGGCACAGGTTTGGCTCGATGACATAAGTGTTGTCCTTGATGGCAACTCACTCAAATAGCAGATCACAATTTCAAGCTCTCAAAATAGTAGAAAATGAGATACCCACAGGTTCCTGTTCACAAAGCTGCGGACATCGGCAGGTTCTGCAGATGCGCCGATCAAAAGGTGCGGACATGTTCGCAGGTGTACCGAAAAAAAAGTGCGGTCGTAAAATACACACACTTTCATGCAGAGAAAAGCACGCGCACGTGGGAAATCTTATGGTTGGTCCATGGTATTTAGTCTGACATTTTTTATCCTATGGTTTTGGTCCATGGTTTTGCATCTAAAGTATTGAACCCAGGTTTTGGGTCCCTAGTATTGGATCTATATGGTTTTGGACCATGGTTTGAGTAAGGCCTAGTCTATAAAAAGGAAAGGAGATCATTTGGCCGAACACAGATGTGTTGAATATCTTAAGAAGAGCAAGATCTGAAATTCTGGTGATCGGTTGGTGAGTTATAGCTGGACCTGAATCAAGGAGAAATCTGAGAATTACAAGACGGATCTACTGATGGGTCGAGATCTGTTTGGCGCATGATCAGATCTGTAAATCTGATAGTCTGGGGTATAATTGAAGTCTGATAAATTATCTATACCCAGAGGTCCGCAGGCTAGACACAGCGTAGGTGCGGCGGTCCACAGGCTAGACACAACGCAGGCGCGGAGGTCCGCAGGCTAGACACAATGCAGGTGCGGCGGACCGCAGGCTAGACACAGCATAGGTGCAGAGGTCTGCAGGCTAGACACAGTGCAGGTGCGGAGGTCTGCAGGTTCGAGACAACGCAAGTGCGGAGACTCGCAGGCTCGACACAGCGGAGGTGCGGATACCCGCAGGTTTCTATTGGTGAAGTTGCGAACTTTTCTTGAAATATGTTTTCGCTGCTTTTGTCTATTACTGCAGCGTTCAGGACTCTGAATTGGTGTCTGGTTGCTGTGTGATGAAAAATTATTGATTCAGTATTTGTTCAAGGAAGTTGGTTGATTGTAGATCTATTTGATGTTTGATTGATATTCATGGATCTAGTCTGAAAATTTATGAAACGTGGTCCCTGGAAGAAAAGAGAAGGTTGAAGCCTTCAGTAGGTCAGCACCTACATACTAGTACCTTAGCTAGTACAAGAGCTAAGGGGGTTGTAGCTCCCTTCCAGGAGAGTCTGGAGAATGAGAGAAGGTTGTAGCCTGCTGCAGGTTGAAGCCTGCGTGCTGGTATAAGACTGCACCAGTACAGAATCATTGTAAAAAGAAGTTTCTAATTGAAAGAAGATAGAGACATATTGCAGCATGTGGTTTTCACCATTGGATTTCCACCTTATATCTTGTGTTCTTTGGTGTGACTGTCTACTCTATTTTTTCCTTGTTCCTGTTTGCTGTTATATGGTTCTGACACACAGATTAATGATCAACATCTGAAGAACAAATTAAATTATAAGTCTGGAAGGTATGCGCAAGTTTCATTAGTCAGATCTGCGAATGTTTGTATAAATTGAAAAAGAATTTGATAATACTGATTCACCCCCCCCCTCTCAGTATTATTTTCAACAACCATAGCAGCAGGAAGAGGGGAAGTAGGCACTGTGTTCAATTCTTTCAGTAAAAAATTATGTTGCTGTTTGAGTTTAGTGAGTTCATGAAGGGAAATGTTTGCTTTTATTTTCTTCCTATCCTCAACTATATTGTACTCAATAGTATCTGAAATTACTAAGGTTTTGGGTGAAGATGGAGAACTGGGTGAAGATGGAAATAACTTAGGGGGAAGTGGAAGTGGATTTTTTACCAACAAATTTATCTTTGGCAGTGGAAGTTGAAAGTTTCTGTTTTTGAATTGGTTGTATAGGATCAATTGGACATTTACTTCTTGTGATAACAGTTAAAGCTTCATATTCATTTTCTCATTAGAAATAGGAAGAATAAAATCCCACATTCCATTTAACTCAGCTACTTGTTCATCTTGGGATTCACCAGCAGAAAATGTTGCTTCCTCCTCATCTTCATCATCAGTTTTTGCATTAGAGATCGTGTTTGGAGGTTGTGGATTAGGTGGATGATTTCTTCTGAATGTTCTAAAAGGTTTTTTGGAAAAGGATTCAACTATTGTTTTTTGATCTCTACCATCTCGTTAGACAAAGTTTTAAGGACTTGTTGCAAGCCTTCAAAATAAAAGGGATCTTTAAGTGCTTTATTTTTAGATTCATCCTTAAATCTAACTTTTTTTAATTTTCTGTCTTCCTGATCCCTTTTCTTTTCTAGTGCATTGATCCCCTTCTCTACACACACAACTTCTTTCATATTTTCTAGCAAGGTATTTTTATTAGCTCTATCTATAAAAATTGCTATGTTAGAAGGAAGAGATGAAATATACCATTCAATTTGTACATCGACACGAGGTCTAGAAGTAGTTGGGATTTTATTTAACAATTTGTTAAATCTGGAATTGAAATCTTTTATCTTTTCCCCTGAATTCGTTTTTTAAATTGGAAAGGTCATTGATAAGAGATGCATTTAAGCGATCATCACCAAATTTAGTCAAAAAGTGTTCTTCAAAAATATCCCAACTAGTAATAGAATTGGATGGTAATGAAAAGTACCAAGACTCTATTGATCTCGTAAGAGTGTATGGGAATAATCTAACAACAACTTCTTCTTCAACTACCTCATTAAGATTGATGTCTAACATATAATTATGAAGGTGCTCTTCAGCAGGTAACTCGTCATCATGATTGAACTTGGGAAGCCATCTTTCAGGATGTTTTGGTAGAGGATTAAGTGGTGCTAGCATTTGAACAACTCCCAGATTGGATCATGTTCTAGATTCCATTGTAACAGTTGGGGAGGTGGATGTGATGAAAGAAGAACTGGTAGGTGTGATAGTATTGCTTGAAGTAGCACTAGTCGTTTGTGTAGAGGAAATGGAAATAGATGAAGTGATTGGTAGAGAAAAATGAAATGAAAAAGGTTTAAATGGAGATGTTTGTGAACGAGAGAATGAGGTAATCTCACTAGTAGATGTTTGGGAATGTGATGTAGCAGCTTTCGTTAGGTGGGATTGAAGTGGAAATTAAAATGGCGAGATTCCAAGTTTTGCACTTCAAGACCGAGTTAAAACACCAGTTTCGTGAAAAACAAAAGTTATACTTCCTTCAAAAACTTCAGATGATTCAAGCTTTTTTGCTGAAATGGAGACGTCTTCCAATTTCTTTATTAAAGTTGTAATTTATGGTGATTCTGGAGTATAATATGTAGGGATTACCTTAGGAAGTATTCTAGGAGACTTGGGAGGTGATTGTACAACTCTTGATCTAAAAGTAGGAAATTCTAGAAGGGATCTGGAAGTTGTAGGAGATTCAGAGAGGGAATGACTCTTAGAATGACCTTTTGTTTTTGGATTGGACTTAATTTCCATTCATAGTCTACATGCCCTCCTTCTAGCACCAAAAAGTGTTGAAGGCCCTCAAAAATCGTTGTGTCAATACATGGGGAAAACCACCCAATCCAGACCTTAAGACAACTCCTTTTCTGTTTAAGTAGTGGCTCGGACTGGATATAATGGAACCCGTTTCCCAATGAAAGGTGATTGAATGAATGTGTAATGCTTATAGTGGAGTGATGTAGAGGGATTTGCAACAACAAATCAAATGGAAAACATATGCATTAATCTACTCTATAACCCGGGATTGTTTAAAATTCATCTAGATGCGATCTATAATGATTTTCCATAGTAAATGACAATATAGATTGCTCAAATACCAATGGAAATGAAAATATTTCAAGATAATTATTTTGATTAAATAGTTAATCAAAATAATGTGTATAACTCATATCACATTTAGAATATCAAAAGTAAATTGTTTAACGTGTATTTTAAAATATCAATGGCAACATGATCAGAAATGAACACATGTAACACTGTTCTTTAAATACCATGTAATAAACAATTTGAAAAGATAAATTCACTATTTATTTATGAACAAAACAGAGGCACAAAGATAGAAATACCATATGCACGTTGCTCACCTCATAAAAGAAATAGTAGCAATTTATTCATTCTCTGATTCTAGGAGTACAATAATGCAACTTCTCAAAATTCTTTGTGAAAATTCTTAAAACAATGTTCCAAGTGTTCTATTGAAAAAGTATGAAAGTACAATAGTGCGAGCTTTCGTAAGCTTTTCTTTATAGAATTCAGGACCTTTATTTCATACAATAAGTAACCTTAAATAGCAGAATACAATTGAATCTATTGTACAGAGCGTTGAGGGCATTTTAATAGATCCCTTCAACAATGCTTAAAGGAAAACAATTTTTTTTGGTAGTAATTTCTGAAAGTGATTTTCTATCATCATCAGCGTCATTTGTTCCATCGAATTCTCTAGATTTATTTATTTATTTATTTTATTGTATTTATTTATTATATTTTTTTCCGTCTGTTTGAACTGATCTGCCACTTATCAGAACAATTGTCCTCCTCTGTCATGAACCTGAACATGGAAAACATGAATCGATAAGATAAACATAAATGAGATTGATAAGCAAATTTTATTTGAAACAAATCATGTTTTGCAGGAAATCAGGAAAAATGTAGAGCGTAATAAATCCCAAACACAAATATCATGGAGAGGAATGCAGAGTGAGGTCTTATCATGGACTTTACGGTCTTATCGCAATCCCAAATCAAAGTTTGGGGCAGATCATAGGATAATTGCAATCACAAGAAAATCAGGGGCAGAACTGAGAAAAATCGCAATCACTTTTAGACCGGGAGTATTCCATACAAAATAAAAAAGGGGGCTTCCTCAAATACAACCAGAATTGGCAAGACGTAGGAAACGATGATCTTTTTTTTATCTGCGATAGCTGCAGACGCGGTGTTTTATGAATTGCAGTGTATAATTCTATCGTGTCCGGGGCTTATATCTCAATCACAATACATAGGATTATCACAATCGTAGTTATGGAGTGGTATACTATAAGAGGGGGCTAAAAGACTTGCGATATGTGGGATGACGTCAGGTATGACATCATGGTGACATCACTATGATGTGGCAAGTGGCGTGGCAGATGAGGTGGCAGTCCACGTCACGGGTGACGTGGATCTGATGTTACTGCTAACATCATATCGCAATCGGCATGAGGCATCATGTCACAACCGACATTGGCTTGAGGCATGACTCTTGGTACTTTGCGATTACGCGGATGCGATATTAATTTAAATGCAGTGTATAATCTCGATGGATTTGGGCCTTATCGCAAATCGCAATCAGCTTAGGGAGCGGGGTATGGACTTTGGAACTTTTGCGATAACCCACAGACGTGGGATTTTATGGATTGGTAGGTATTTTCCCGTCAGTTTCGAGCTTTATCGCATATTGAAATTATGGAGTAGAGGAGGGTTTTGCATTATGTTTATTTATTATGGGATATGTGATGCGGGGTATGGTGAAAAGTCAGAGTTTATAAATATTTAACCTTTCTTTATAAATATTTTAACCTTTTGGGATTAAAATCTCTGATTTATTTTGTTTTTTAATTAAATAACCCATATTGTTTATTACTTAAGGTTTTTTAAAGCCTAAGTATAGTTTGGGTCACGAGGGCTATTTAACATTTGGTTTTTTGGATAATCAAAGTTTAATACTTGGGTTTAAATTAAAATGCCTAAGTATTAAACTTTGATTATATGGTTTTATTAACAATTTTAATGTTGATTTTTTTTTTTTTTTTTTTTAAAGAAAATAAAATCAAAGGCTCTTTCAAACTAACGGGTCCCTATTTTAAGATAATAAATTTCATAGGAAATTTATAATATATTAAAATGGGGGTTGTTGAACAATACAATAGGTTGCAGATGCTATTATTGAGCAAGAGGAGGAGTTCACCATGACAGTCAAGATACCTCCAGGAGGGAGTTGGGATGTTATAGAACTATAGTTCGATAGAGCTAGAGATGGGCAAGATCCTTGAGGAGCCCACCTCTTGGATCATCACCTTGTTACAAGAGCCCATGATCAGTAGTAGCAGGATGGTGGAGTTTTCATTTGGTGCCATGGAGTGTTGATTCGACAGATGCACTGGTTAGTAGAACCAAAATGTGAGCATTGTAGAGGAGAGAGGCAACAGTGCAAGGAGGCACAGTGCAAAGCTTCAACAGTGCAATGGATTCAAAAGAGATCGTGGGACTAACAACAGTCAGGATTTTAGCATTGAGGTGTATCCACTGGATACTTGTCCAATTTTTGGGTGTTTTCAATTTCTTCTCTTAGCAATTGAGTTGCAATATGGATGCAATGTTAGCAGTGCAGTGCTAGCGGCATAAAAGATGCAACATTTGAGAGGGAGTTGTAGTACATATGTAGCATTGGTAGTGGCGGTGTCAAAGGTAGCAGTATAGTAGCAGAAACAGTGCAATAGTTGGTAGATAGCATGTCAGACATCAGCAATGCAGAGGACAATGCTTCAGAGTCAGAGCAGTATGCAGTAGCAGTGTATTGCTAGAGCACATTCCTCACTAAGAGGGAGTGTTTATTTGGGGTAGAATCAGATGTGCTCTAAGCCTCAAATTTTGTAGGGAGGCTTGGGCACATGTATTCCAAAGAACCCAAAAAGTGTTTTGGTAGATTCCACCCAGAAGTGATTTTATTAAAGTAATTAATATTTTTAATGGGGTTCCTAAGCCTAAACTTAGGAAAATTAAAATATTAATGGGTATTAATCTAATCAGGGGTGAAACTTCTAGAAAAAGCCACGGATCAAGCCAAAACAATCTGAGCATTTGATTATGATTTAATATAGGCCATTGGTTTTCCAACAGGAAGATATAATAAGGGGCTTGAGGGTCATTTGGAAAACAAACAAAGAGATTAAGGAAATCCATTTTCTGAAGTGAGAAGTTCTCACGAGGAAAAATCGATTGAGGAAATCTCTTGTAGTTGAGGGGCAGGGATAACAGCTTCAGAGAGAGAGATTCTCAGCCTGAGATATATCAACAAAGGGAGGCAGTAAGTGATCCATAAGCCTTGATGCATAGGCTGACACAGGGACAAAAGGGCCACACAAAAACAATGCAGAGAGAGGGAGAGGAGTTTGAAATCTGCAGAGGAATTCAATTTTCAGAGGACGGGAGCTAGGGTTTGAGACCAGAAGGCAGAAATCGAATTCCCTGGGTAACAAATTGAACCGCCAGAGAAGTGACGCCACACCCAGAGAGCTTGATTCTAGGCTGGTGTAGACACTGCACAGAGGCATCACAAAGGCAACCAAAATATCTAGGGGGCAGTCAGTTTGGGGATGGATTAGCGAAGATTTCTTGGTGATTATGTGAGGTAAAACTCACAAAGCTTCTGCCAATATTTCTCTCCTCAACTGAATAACCCTATGAGGTATTCAATGATTTATTTAGATTTTGTTACTGCTTAATAATAATAAACCCTCAGAGTTGCTGCACTGGTTTTCTTGAATTGGGTTTTTCCGTGGACTTTTGTCCAAAAAGAACTGTGTCCTGTGAGTTTCTATTTTTCTTGCTGAGTGTCTATGTTTCAGAATCATAATTAATTGGTGTAGGATTCTTCAGTAATTTACTTCAATATTTCATGAAGAAATCTAAAATAATATTGCAATCTAATTTAAAATCTAGGTGAAGTAGATTCAATTGGTTGCAGTAGGATTCCTGAGACTGTTAAATCTAGGGATTTTCACAGCACATTGGTGGATGTGGAGTTCAAGCTATGTATTGAAAATCCCTTCATGTTAAGTTCATGAACATGGAGTGGCTAAGAACATCTGATAGCTTCACTGGAGGTGAGGTACACCACCCACCCCCATGCTTATGGTTTCATGGTCATCTGCAAAGAGGTTTTAATGGTGGTGTACATTGTATCTTCCACACAATGTTAATTGTGGCAATAATTCGAGGAGTTTTCATCACTTCTATGTTATCCATGGTGGTCGAGAGGGGAACCAATGCATTTTGTGTTGTTCTTGCACTCTATAGAACAAGGGTTGGTTTTGAATTGGTGACAGTTTTATCAAATTCACATTTTGTGGAGTTTGAATTCTCAGGTATCTCATATCCTTGTCTAGTGTTGGTTTATAGTTTTTGGTACTCTAGTAACTTTTCAATTTAGTTATGAGTCTTGAACCTTGTTGCTTCACTGAGTGCAATTGTGTTTCATAGGTTGGTTTATGAGTAATCATAGTTTATATTTTTTGTCCTGGTCTTGGGTTTTAGTGGTTGGGGGTTGCCATTTATAGTCTTCGTCCTTTGTTGTGTTGTCACCAAGGTGTAAGTATTGGTTGCTAGAATCTTGGGGTCACGTTGGGAAAAATTAGGTATTACCCCCTCTTCTGTCTTCACACACTGTCATCTGGGGTAGGTATTTATGTCATGAGCTCTTCTGTTAGCGGTCACTTTTGTATGGCAGCCTTTAATTTGGTATTTTGGGGTCGACACTCTTGTCTTCACCATTAATATGTTACTACTTTTTCCTTCGGTTTCTATTCAAAGGTGTGGCTCTTTAATTTAGTGTTTTCCTGGTCTTTTGACATTGAAGTTCATGCCACCCTATAAATGTTTGTTAAGTCCTCGGGGTGATGGTCGTGTTTTCGAGGATAAACAAAGTTGTTGATTCACCTATGACTCACTTGCGTTGTTCTTCAATGTTGTCCCCCTAGAGGTGCATAGGGAGATTTTTTTCTGGAAGCTAAGGAATTTTGGGACCACCCCTATTTCTCAAACTTAAAGGTTTTCAAAGATAATTTGTTAGGGCTTCCAGACCCTAGTAAAATGAGAAAAAAATAGTTGGTTTTCTTAAATTCCTTAGGTATGAAGCTATAGTTGGACTCATTGCTTCGATTAGTTATGAAAAATAACCATATTAATAACTAAAACTTTTTCTTTAATTGGAAGACACTAAGTGAATTCTCATAAATGTGAGATTCATGCTTAATGATTTGGATGCTCGTCTTTGTTAGGTGGAGAAAACTTTGTTATCAGATTTTGATTTTGGGGATCTCACGTACCCTTCGAGAGATCCTACTAGAACTTTGTACTCTAGCTCTCTGAACCCTTCGATTCTATGTTAGATTAATCAGAGGATTTTCCCAAATTTGGGTTTTACTTTTTTGAGAAAGTATGGTTATGGTGTTAGCTTTGGTTCGATTTCCTCTTGTCACTCTTTTGGTTGTGTTTTGGGGCAAACTTGCATTTGGAGCACTGGATATGGAGCACTGGATATGTTTGCACAGTTGTTTAGGGAGCCCTTAGGCTTCTCTGGTCTACTTCCTTATCACAGTTGCTCTATTAGTTACTCATATGTAAGGTGATGGATTCTCTTTTGGTCATTTGGCATGGCCAACCATGTGGTTCATGGCTTATTTCACTTGACGTTGGTGCTTGCAGTCACCGATGTTTGTGGTTTTAATTTGTTTTGTTCATTGGTCGTCGTATTTCCTATTGTGTTCAAGTCATTGGGGGCAGTTGTAATGTTGTTCTACTCACTGTTGTAATGGTTCATGTTGTGATGTTCATGATGGTTGTTGTTCTTGCGATCCATATACTAGAGGAGTGGTAGTTGGCCTCTTGTAGGCGGGTCATGTTTTATAGCTTTCAAAGTCTGTACTGATATTTCCATGTAATTTTGGTTCAATTTATTTTTTTTATCTACAAAAAAAAGTGTTTCACTTATGAAGTTTGGGTGTTAAATTCAAATAAATTAAATTGTTTAATTTATTAATTCTTTAAGTTGGATTAAAAATCAGATAATATTGGTAGACTGTTATAGCCTATTTGTTCTAAGTTTTGGAAGATTTCCCAACATATTTTCTAGGTTAAATTGTCTAGAATTGGCAGGGATTTTTTAAAATCACAAGTTTGAGTTGTAAACTCTCCACATTTGGGTGTCCCAAGGTTTGAGGTTAGCTTTCCCTCATGAGGTCGCGAACCTTTGTCCCAATCATTGTAGCACGTGTGTCACTTAGGGCATAAGGGGCATGATGAATTGATGTCATCCTCACCTTCCTCCAACTTATCACTGACAGTTTGTTCATGGTTCCAAACTCAATGTTGGCAATTAAACACGAGGGTTGTGCTCGTTGTGGGACTTAACC